>JAAEAF010003266.1:98745-119837 GCA_011037195.1 Triatoma infestans | reverse complement strand
TCCTCACGGGGCATTGTCGACTCAGAGGACATTTTGGAGAGGCACTTTGGAAGTGATAGCACATGCAGAATCTGTGGGGAGATGGAGCAAACTCCATCACATCTCCTAACGGACAGCGAGGCTGTCTCCCAGGGAAGCTTTAAGCTTATACCCTCCCTACATCCATCAGGTTATTAGAATTCCTTAGGGATATTAACCTGATGGAGGTGCTGTAGAGACGATGTTCGCCTAGGACATCTGCTTGGGTGCTGTGGGCAGCCTGCAGCACAATATATGTGTGCATAGCACAATAGATCGTAAGGTTGCAGTGCGATCTGGTACCCCTCAAAAAAAAAAACATCGTTGGAGCCTTTTTTCGGGTAAATTGCACACACAAAAAGTAAAAAAATAATCCATTCATTATAATGTGGTACATCCGATTGACTAATTTTGGCTACCAAAACTTGGTCAGAACTTTGACTCCTGGCAGAACTTAAACTAAATATCATGTTTGAATTTTTCATTTTTTAATTATACTGCAAAAGAGACATACACAAAAACCCAACATTTTGCTGAAAACCACTTTTTCGGACTTAGGAGACCTCAAAATGGCATCTCAGATTAAAACTCTAAAATTTGACACGACTTAAATATTTCCTCTTAATAGTAGAAAGAGCACAAATTGCTCTTTGTATGGTTTGAAACGCATACGACTATCACTTATTGCAACTGTTGTAATTCTGACAAACTTTCTTCAAACTTGGAATTTTGACAAACATTACTAAACACGAGAGCGGAATTACTCAGTGCAAGCGCATTGGATTTCCTGGGTTAAAGACGAGCAGTGGTGCCCTCATTCTCGTGATAGGAGCCTCTACAATTCACTATCCGGTGATGTGCGGTATGTCTGTAACGAGAAAACTTGCCTGAAGGCCGACAATGCACTAAGACAGAAAAGGCTTTGGGCGCCAACGACCTGATGTTGACGCATCTTAATTAAAACAAAAAAAATAATTACTTAACATTTTTAATCAAGGTTAAGCTTCCCTTTCAAGTGCCAGTTTAGTACAAACATCCTTCTGCCAGCTATATAATATTAAGGCAGATTAAATGTTTTTCTTACATTCCAAATTGAAGAAAATAGTTTAAACAGTTTTGCAATTTTCAGAATGAGGTTTTAGCAATTTTCTCGCAAGCTGCAATTAATGTTAGAATGCTATTAAGTTTATTATAAATTGCAAGTTTAGAGAAACTTTGTCAATTAGAATTGTAATGATTGCAATAGGGGGAAATTGTGTGAGTGTTTCACACCATGTTTTTAGTTTCTCTTACTCCTAGCAAGAGGAACATGTTTTGAGGATTAGCGAATGAATGGTCTTTATGTATGTACGTATTAACGAATATCTCATAAACGAAAAATCGCACACAAAATATAACCTTGGTATTCCGTTTACCAATACCACCGAATCTGACACGAAGGTTTCGGACAAAATCCATCAATCTAAAGTGTGACTCTACTGAATAATCTCCTTTCTTATCTTCGAGACTTTCTTTAAAATTCGTATAGTATCTACCCTCACTTTTATTTAAAACATTTTCTCGGGAAAATTGATTTTTTGGGGATTCTGGGGGAACAGTAACTTTATGCTGTCCTCTAAAGTACCATTTCACTATAATAAATGGTTTTATCACATACATAATAATAATAATAGTAATAATATATTTGATAGAATTTCAAATTTAAAGAAAACTGTTCCCTCAGAAACCCACCCCTCAATAATCAATTTTTCCGGGAAAATGTTTTAAATAAAAGTGATATGGTTGTATGTATGTAGATAGTATACGAAGTTTAAAGAAAATTGTTGGAGCCGTTTTCAAGAAAATCATAAAAACCTGAAAAAACAATCAGTAAACAATCAGTTCTGTTGCGGTGGTATCAGCTAAACGAAATTCCAACTTTGAGCTACCTGCGAACTTTCATTTTTGTGATATTATGTTTTAACACATAGCTCACATACACGCACACAGACAATTCGCTAAAAAAAATTTTTTTTTTTTAATTCAGGGATCCCAAAACATGTATTTCCGTTGAAAACACAATTTCGAAAATCTGCCACGATCGCAGTACTCCTCATACAGGACTAAAGAGGAAGTAAAAAAAAATTCAGTAAGAGGTACTTCCGGTTTACTGACTTAACAGAAATGTTCTTATTGAATCTCCATGGGATTATAAATTAACGTGTGTTTTAACATGTGTGCTTTTTGAATTTTTCATAAGTTACAGCACCCAAAATCAGTATATAAAGATAACTTTTATGGTCTAAGGATATCTAAAAACATACATATATAGTTTCAATACTCTGATTAGAATGCTAAAGTTCCTCTTCAGCTTTGGGAGCAGTTAAAAAACGTACATATTTCACCAACTCCTCTTATCAAATTGTATATCAAAACAATTCGATAAAAATGTGCTAATCAATTTATTTCATTAATTAACTTCAGTAGTTTAGATCACTATATACTTTTTTTTAAAGACAGCTTTTAAAAAAACATTTAAAGGTAATTTTTTTTTTTATTAAACATCAGTTTAAATAATAGATTTAATAAACCGGTCTATTTATATATTATGAGAAGAAATAACAGTGTAATGTAATGGTGTGGAGTTGTATTGTAGTAGTGGTAGTGTGTAGCACGAGCGTTTTAGTGAAAAGGGCTTATAAGTTTGTAATTTTAAAAGAGAATGAAGTCTAGTAATAATTGAGAAGTCACACTGTTTTTCATATAATAAATATAATCTTTCAAATAATAACTACAAGTTAATTGATTATTATAAGCTTATTTAAATATATTGTGAAACTGGCACTGATGTTTTCACTTTGGTAGCTAGAACGAGTCTCTTTAGTAAATTTAAGTATTTTACAATATCACACTATTATGCTTAAGAAATTAAGTATTTATCAAGATTAATGCAAAACTGGCACAGATATTTAGAGAGCAATTCCTGAAGCGTCCTGTCTGAAGGTAGAGTTAAGACTCTCTTTTTTGAACTCAACTATTTGAAAGCTATGGCAGACTCTATTCTTTGGAATTGCTCTCTCTCTCTCTCGCGGGGGTATTTTCTTACAAAGGTTTGGCCTAACGGAATTTAGTGTCTTTGTTTTCTTAATAGCAATGACAGATTTAATATACCTGGTTCTAAAATACACACTTTCTGAAGGTAAATTCACAGCACTAAAATAATTATAAAATATTAACAAAAATACAATTTTGGATACTATAAAATATTCAGAAACTTTAAACTATTATTTTTCGATTTTGTCCTTCCACTACATTATCCCCCTCCTGGAGAAATTTTTCGGCACGAAAAATTTGGGAGATAATCTGGAGTTGTAGAGGCTTGGAAGTTATCGAGAGGCGTGTGTGTAACGTCTGCAAGGTGGCCGTGTGTTGTAGGGTGCAGTCATCTTCTTCTGCGGCTAACGCTGCTTGAAGGTGTGAGCGTTGCGTCGTGTTTGAATGTATTCTCAAGCGAACGCTGCGTGAGTGGGTGAACGGTGCTGTGGTGGTAGGCTGATAGGTGAACAGCGAACACTGCTTGGCGAGTGAGAGTGTTGCGGATGAAGAAGTGACTGGCAATGGGTAGACAAGTCGGTACTGTAGGTGTGTATGTAGTTTCTTGAATTAACTCTATATGGACAAAAAAAAAAACTCTTAAGTATTTCAAAAATAATTAACAAATAAATAAATACACAAAATACGCAAATAAAAAAAATATATATAATTTAATAAGCGAGCGGGATGCGGAAGGATTATAGGATTATGAGGAATCCGAAGTTTAGTGTCAATTCCTTTGGTAAAATCTTGTGTATCTGAAAATGATCATACAGAATTATAAATAAATAAATTATTGATAATGTCAGTTTCTTAAAATTAATCATGCAGTTATATCTATCATGCAGTTAAATTTATGCGCATGCAATAACATTCGTGCTCATGCAATGGTGCAGTCGACGAAGATTCTTGGATCTGTAAAAGAGAGGTTAAACAAATTTAAATTTCAACAAATATTAGTGTAAAAATTATTAAAGCTAAGAAGTAAAGATGAATGTATATCTTGAGGGAGTATGCACAAGGGTGAAGCCGACTGTATGCTCATCAGCTCTTCAGCTTTGCTGTGTTTTCTAGATACCTTAAGTTAACAATAACATTAAAAATAACATTAAAATACAAATGATAAACAAGTACAAGAATAATACAAATTATTTAATTTCCTTTTATGGCGAACTGAAAAAATATTAATTAATTAGGTAAATACAATATATAAAAAAAATATTAATATCATCTCATCAAAAGTAACTACGAATTCACTTGGTGATCTTGATTTCTGCAAAATAAAATAAATTACAATTATTATTTAAATATACAATGCAATAATTACAAATATTAAAGCCGGAATAATTTTATGACTCGAAGTACGATAGTTTTCAGTGCTGAAACAAAAATAATATGTCATTATTGCAACAACTTAATTAGATATAAACCTGATACATTTATTGTTACATATAACATTTACATGTGGTGTAGTATGTAAAGTTAAGAAGTGTGATAGATTGAGAATTATTTCGAGAGATTCAGCGTATAGTTGTGTATGTATTGTGTGCGCGAGGTGGACAGAAATTTTGTGGCTAGTTACTAGGAATTTTAGTGAACTTAGCGATTAGTACTAAATTGGTGTGTTTGAGTACTAGTTGACAATTGAATGTTGAATTTAAGTGTTAGATACGTGCGCAAATTAATGATTGCCCTGTAAGAATGTTCCTACAAGTATTCATTGGAAATTGCCTTTTAATTGCGAAAGTATGAATTCGCCAGAAAATTTGGAATTTTCGACATTGTCCGCATGCAAATGAAGGGACGTGATGCCATAGTTAGGTATTACCTAGTTAGACAGGACTGATGGAAGCAGGTATGATTGCGCCATGTCATATCAGGTTTTCGAGAAAGCGACTGAGGGCTAACTCGTTTTGGGCTGTATTTGGAAACAATTACGAGCCGTATGTCCAAATTTTGAACAATATTGGCAAGTGGGCCTATTTTGGAGGTTATTGCTAGTTTCGTTACCATTATTATGACTATACTGGGATCTATCTGAATAAGGGTTAAATCGCGAATTGTTTGAATTAATTCGAGGGCTATGATTATTACTATAATATTGATTATTATTATTATTATTATAGCGATTATTACTATTTGCTCTGTGATTAAAATTTCTAGGAAAATTAAAATTCTTAGGCATTTTGCCAAAGTTAGTGCGAGGTTTTGGTCTAAATTTGTTGGTGCAGTCCACGTCAAAATGTGGACCGGAACAATGGCGACAAGGTCTATTCTTTATTACATTAAATACTCTACAAGTGGTAGTTGGTTTTAATTGCGGCTTTTGACTTTTATTACGATGCGGGCATTCTCTGTGGAAATGCATTTGTCCACAGTAACGACAAGGAGATGGGGGTGTACGAGAATTGGAATTTTTCGCAGTAACAGCGAAAACTGTAGGGTTTGTTTCAGAAGCCTGAACTTCCTTTAGGGCATTGGCATAGGAAAGTGCTTCATCTAATTTTTGAGGAAGCTTCGTTCGCACCTCATTACGAAGCGGTTGAGGAAGTGACTTCAAGAATGCATCAGTGGCCAGTTTATCTAGAATTGCTTGTAAGGCCTCGAGTGGGTTAGCTTGAGCTTTTAAATGAATGGCGGATTGGATATGTCTAATCCTATCCGCGAATGTTTCAGGAGACTCAGTGGGCAAGGACTGAATATTAGTCATCTGTTGTAAGAGGACTAGGGGTGTTTTTTCCTTACGAAATCGGGCTAGAAGTCGCTCTGAAATTAGAGGATACGTTATATTTGTACCCTGGCGTTGTAATTCCGCTTTCTGGGTGTCGTAAAATATTTTTGCAGACCCTGAGAGTCTAAGCGCTAATATTTCTAATTTGGCAGCGTCGTCCCAGCCAGAAAGACTAGCACAATGGCTAATTTGGTCAAGGAAATCTGACACTTTGGCTGAATTTTCGCCATCGAAGGTAGGTAAGCTATTGATTAATTGCAAATTCCTTAAGGGACTAGGTTGATTATTAATTGGAGGATTTGCTAATTGCTGCTGAGCAAGTAAATATTCTACAGCAGCGTCGATGCCCATGTCTTGTCCATTAATCTTATACATTTTTGAAATAGATGAATTACTTGGGGAAGATTATATTTTTCAAGACGTCTACGTAGTTGGATTAAATTGCCTCCAATAGAAAGGTTATTATCGCGTAATATCTTTATAATTTGGGATCTATTAAGTACACTCATAAATTCAAAATTCGAAAGGGATTGAGGTACAAGTGGTACAATTACAAAAATTTAAAAATGAAATTCACTAGAAAATTCAATAATGGGAAATATTGAAGATATTTCCGCTGAGAAAGTAATTTAAAAAAAAACAATCAAATTATCTGATGGATAATTTGTTTAATTATGAAATTAAAATTTTTACGTACTTGTAAATTGTGGATTCTCGTTGAAAATATCCCACCGCTGCCACCAATGTAATGTAATGGTGTGGAGTTGTATTTGTAGTAGTGGTAGTGTGTAGCACGAGCGTTTTAGTGAAAAGGGCTTATAGTTTGTAATTTTAAAAGAGAATGAAGTTTAGTAATAATTGAGAAGTCACCACTGTTTTATATAATAAATATAATCTTTCAAATAATGACTACAAGTTAATTGATTATTATAAGCTTATTTAAATATATTGTGAAACTGGCACTGATGTTTTCACTTTGGTAGCTAGAACGAGTCTGTGGTAAATTTAAGTATTTTACAATATCACACTATTATGTTTAAGAAATTAAGTATTTATCAAGATTAATGCAAAACTGGCACAGATATTTAGAGAGCGATTCCTGAAGTGTCCTGTTTGAAGGTTGATGTGAGACTCTCTTTTTTGAACTGAACTATTTGAAAGCTATGGCAGACTCTATTCTTTGGAATTGCTCTCTCTCTCTCGCGGGGGAATTTTCTTACAAAGGTTTGGCCTAACGGAATTTAGTGTCTTTGTTTTCTCAATAGCAATGACAGATTTAATATACCTGGTTCTAAAATACACACTTTCTGAAGGTAAATTCACAGCACTAAAATAATTATAAAATATTAACAAAAATACAATTTTGGATACTATAAAATATTCAGAAACTTTAAACTATTATTTTTCGATTTTGTCCTTCCACTACAACAGACACAAATTTATGACTGCAAGAGATTCTTTTTATTTCCATTACCTTGGGCAATCACTGTTCAACAAAAGTGTTTAAAATGATAAGATAAATTTGGGGTGATGTTTATCATGTTAGCCATTAAATGATTAAATTTACCATTGACAAAGAAAATAATGTTTTTTTTATTTATCAATCACAATAAAAATATGCCTTTTGTTGGAATCTTCTTAAGTACATGTCTTAAGACATTTTTTAAATGAAATGTATTTATTATGGTAATACTTGAATTTGCATCAAATAATTGTAGACCATTTAAAATTCACTGCATGAATTTATAAGCAGAATAATTACAGGTAAGTAAATTGGACTTGTGAAGGCAAATGATCTAATATCTAAATCTTCGGGAAACCAGCAACGTTAGTAAAATAAATGGAATTCATTAGTAGCAAGCAGAATATTATGACCATTTTTCATTCTTTATATGTTCTTATTGATAAGGAGGGCTTATCTTACTTCACTTCCAGAGGGCTTATTAAACAAAAATCTAATTTTTCCATATCTCTCCTTTAAATGATCAAAGTTATTAACAAAATATATTTTTTGAGAGAGATTATACCTGCATATTACTTATTTACAAGAAGAAATTTAATACTCAGAATAGAAAATTAAGTACTTTCAAATGCAACGTTTTGCTATTAGATGGCAACCTAGCCTTTTAATATAAAATTTCTCTTAAACATTGCTAGCCAATTCTTGAGAGATCTTAAGGCCTCAGCAGATATCTCATACTAATGGCACGAGCAACATTAAACTAACAATCGACTGCCTGACGAGCTACCAGATGTATGCAATATTTGGGTTTAGCTTATCTACAGGTGAACTTTAGCTTTGTACCATATGTGCAAATCATCATATTTAACTGACACTGCACACATTACAGTCTATATATTACATGTAAACTTTGACGCTCTTAGCTCACATTGGATTTGGCTTATATTCCTTCCATACATCTAAAAACTGTGGTTAAATATCATCCTTCTACTCTCTCATACTCTTTCTCCATCTGAATTACCTACATGGTATATGTTATATTAATTTTCCTCCTACAAACCCAAATCTCTCTGTTGGTTTTTTAGCTGGATTTTCTTATCAGTACAGGCAGATGCAATAAGTACAGAGTTCAAATGTACAGCAAGCAAGTGTCAAAAATAATTATTAATTTAAAATATAGTAATGAAGTAAGTAAAATACTTGCTTACACACATTTTGGATCTTATCATGTTCCTTAAGCTTAACCGAATATTTATTCAATCCATAAGGAGCTGAAAACTACTATATGTTTTCTACATGAATAATTCACCTGATAAAACCATCAATAAATAATTACTTTTGATGGTTTTCTTTTCATCCACTATGAGGAACTCTTTGATGGTTAAGTTCACTTTGAAAAACCACTTATAAAAGTTACTATGTTATAGTACTATGTTTCTTTTTTGCTAAAATGATGTTTGTTTTATTTTCCTACAGATAAGTACCATGTTAGCTAGAAGATGAATATGATATAGTTCCTTCACTTTTTGAATTCGGGTGCAGCTATTCTAACTTTTATAATCTTACTATACACTGGAAAATATTGATATATGTAACTGGATTGCCCGATATTGTAAGTGACAACAAAAAAATGGTGCTTTTATAGCAAGGTTTTCATCTTAAATGACTTCAACTAATACATTACCTTAATCTTAAACTATGGTGTGTCTTACCACAGTATAGCACTTTAATAAATAACTTGTACATTTCCTAATATAAAATTAATATAACAAAAGTCCTTTATATGAATTACTTATCTTTTAACAGAACTTACCTTACTTAGCTAGCTAAAAGTCTTCTTTGAAATACTATAGAAGATAATTATTTCGACCATTCTTCTCTGTTATTTCTTAATTTTCCTAAGGGAATTAGTATGATCGTGAAAATTTTCGAATTGATTTTCCATTATAAATACGCTTCTTACAGCAATAAGCAAAAGGAAAAATCAATAAGTAAAACTTTGGTGTGAAACACTGTCATTACTTCTTCAACTACCAAAGTTCATTCATCTTGCTCACACATTCTTCACAGTTTTCTCATACTCGTTCAACCCATTTTATTGTTTTTAATATTATGGGAACTGCAAATGCTGTAGAGGCAACTTAGATAACCATCTTAGAAGCTACTAATAAAATAAATTTTCTGGTAACTTCAAATAATTTGCCATATTTATGCAGATCTGCATAAAAATAGCAAATAATAAGTTCACCAAATTTAAGAATTTGGCAAAATGCAGCCGTTTTCGAGAAAACCAATTAATAAGGTGGTATTTCCCATATACAGATTTTATTCAAAACTATGTCGCATATTTCGGAAGGACAAACAGAATATCAAGACTGAACTTTCGCTTTTTACAGTTTCTGGATTAAACTAATCAAACATAACACATTCAGACTCCGGTGCATAATGTTTTTCTTTCATGCTCCAATATAAATTCTAGAAATATTCTTTTTTACTTTTGGAGAAAATTGTAAAAGCTTTGTTAGAATGAACTGATTCTGCATTTCACTGTCCAAATTTGGATAATCTTATTTGATAAACATATTCTCTTTTAAGTAAGCGCAAATTTTTTTGGAACATCAAGAAACCTAGTAATTATTTTATTATTTTTGATCAAAGCTATGGTTGGCAGAGGCTAAGAAAAAAAATTTAACTTTAAAAAACGTTTTTAAACAACTTTAAAAGGTTCCTAAACTTTTTTAAAGTTAAAAAGTTTTCTCGTCCTACCAATCATCGTTTTGCTTGTTTCATTAAACAACAATCAGCCTTAACTATTTATTTACACATATAAAATAATGACATTTCGGAACTTTTAGCACTTCATCCTTCACGATAGTGCCATGGATATAAAACAAACATTTTCTTTATGCTAGTAAAATAAATGCAAATAAACAATTTTCTTTGGCTGTGAATTTTGAGGTCATTTAAATGTAACGAAAAAATACCTAGTAAGCAATTCCCTTTAAATTAATGATAAAAAAATAATTTCCTTCGCATCTTTATTTACTTTTAAAACCTAACTCACCACAAGAAACAAAACACTTGTATGAAGGTTTACATTGTAATTCGGAAAAATCAAAGTAAAGAATTTGGGCTGTCGTGACTGCTGACCGTTTATTACTTCATAATTCCAACTTTTTAAAATCATAATAAACAATTTCTAAGTTGAGAAGAGGACCCTATAATACTGACAGAGGGGCCTATTGCATGTGAGGTCGATATGATTAGGTTCACATGTGGGGAAGAAAGTATGAGCATTGGAATGAGATGGTAAGAATGTGTAAAGACCATAGAGTGAGACAAGATGGCCGAAGTAAACCTGTTTGTTCCCAGCAAGGGCAGCCATGACTCTAAACTAAAAAGAATGTAGTCTGTGCTGGGCTTACCTGACAGCTGGCTCAATCTATCGGCAGCATATTTCCAACCTGTTGAACTTTGTTAATTTTTTTTTCCTACAAGTTTAATAAAATAACTACTTAGTGTTCCCAACTATCCTCAATTGTAACGATAAATATTCTAAATAAAACAGGCAAAATATAAAAATTAAAATAAAAAGCAAATTTTACAAGCTATTATTATTACTTTTTATTTATAAATGTATATTACAAAAACATAACTCGAAGGCTTACGAGCCAATTTGTTTACAAATTATTAACTTTTGAACTTCTGTGGAATGTAATCTAAACTTATAACCAATGAGCTTAAGTGTGGTCCCGTTTTTTAATTTTGTTTTGGCTTTCTGAATATATTATAAACTGACCAAAAAAAAAGGCACTACAGTATATACATAGTTTTTCAGTATATTCTCCCACTTTTGTCCTTTTAAATTAAAAAAATAATAATAATTATATACAATGTTTATATAATTCCGATCACAATCTAACAATTGAAAAATATCACGACACAAAAAAATTCAGATATAATAAAACTCATTTTACAGTAACTTGTTTAAAAAAGACAAAACTAGCTTGTGTATTTTATATATATATATATTATATATATTAAATCCAATTATATATATATATAATAAACTTAATCGTAATAAACTATGATCACATTTTTGATAAGTCTAGTTAAAAACATTCATACTTATACTTTTTTCTAGTTACATTCATTCTACTTCCACACTTTCAATTAAAAAGTTACCTAATGCTCAATGTAAGTAACTAACTTGCTAAAACACAATTTAGTTGCTATTATAATAATTTGAAATAAAAGTTAATGAACTTGTATGTTGGAACGATTGTTAACCCAGCAAACTCATATAATTTAAGAATGGCTTCAATAAATAGTAATTGTCTCAACTAGGAGGGATATATTTCATAAATAAATTAAAAAAATATATATATAAACGCTAAAGCAAACTGATGAAAAATTTGCTTAATATAACTGAAGTAATTATAAAAGTTGCTATTTATTGCCAGTCATTTCAAAAACCAATTTTTCTAACGTTCACACTTAAAGTAACAAATAAGTTAACTTGGGAGTATAATGATTGCTTAATTACAAAAGGAAGCACTTTCTTTTAAAGTAAACAGTCTTTTATCAATTTATGAGCATTATCAGAACACAATAACCTATTGCCAAATGTTTCATTTAGAGTGGAATGTTTTATTGTCTTTTTATTTTTCTAATGGTTATGCTCAGGGCATTTTCTGCTACCTTTGTGGTTATTTGGCGTCACTGCGTCCACATAGCTATGGCACATTTTTTCCCGATATTTAATTTCAAGTGAAAGACATAGCTTTGGCAGTGCAGTTTTAATTGTAATTATCAAACCATCTAAAGGTAACAGGCAATGCTAATGAAATGCATAAAGCAAGAAAAAAAATGCTTAAAAAGCACTGTCACAGAGTAGGTTTACCCTATGCAATGGTTTTTAATGTTTGTTAACATCGATTCACAATTGAACACAATAAGTGCTTATATCTGTGATGAGAACAAATAACCTCAGAAAGGCACTAATAATTTTAAAATTATACAGTCTCTTTACCTTCCAGTTTTTTCGCAAGGTCCGCAAGTAGTTCCTTAAATATAATAGCATCCATATTCTTGCCTAATTGATAAAGTACAAACCAGTCACCAATTTGACACTTGTTAGTGATAATTTCTATATGATTCTGCGGTGATAGTCGTGATCGGGCTCGAAGCAGGTAAAGACGAATCTGTGGGCCAGCAACAACTGCTATTCTATATATTAATGACAAGCCTGACAGCAATGTCAACAAAATAAACCAAAACCACAAAAACACATAAATTTTTTCATTGACAATATTTAATGGCAAAACACATAAACCATCAAATCTTTGCACTGTACCCGAAGGACCATATTTGTAGAATGTACACTTAGTTACTTTAGGAAACACTCTGGCCATGGGATCTTCTCTTTCTTCTGGCTCCATTTCAGTAAATCTCACAACATCTGAGCCATATGTAGTAAATTCGCCGTCTAAGAAAAAATCCATGAAGTATATTTGCGCTAACACATTCACAAAATTCAAAATTTCACATATGAAAAATCTAATTGCATAAAAATTTTGAGTGTGTAGGTTACTTGTAAAATAGTCAACAAGTAGCTTCTTCCGATCTTCTTTGCAATCTTCACTGATTACTGGGCAATTTAAATCCAAAACTAGCATTTTGATTCTTCCACCTTCCCATGTTTTCCACAAATAACGAGGAATATAAAACAAAATAGCTTGAAAAAATAACACAAAACATACCCACTGATAGTATTTATGATATTTAACTTCGTCTTCTCCTTCGACATGACTCGCAACTCCCGGCTGAACTACATCCTTTCCAACAGTTCCGCCTAGTCGATTCGGAATCGTAAATGTTGAATAAATCCAACAATAAGTGTCCATTACATTTAATGGAATTTCGTCAACAAGACAGTCAATAGGATCACCTATATATTGCCTGGAGGTTACAAGCAAGGAGAATGCAACCAAAATAATGACAGTCGCTTTATAATGTAATCTGAATACATTATTGTCGATACACACAGAGTCTATCCTAAGTAGGCCCTTAAGATTGCCGAACACATCAAACATGGTGGTTAACTCAAGAACACATTTACACTACACAATCGAAATTCTACACTGAGAGTAAACTGTTCCCCACTTCCCTAAGTGCACTGAGAAAGTAGGACGCGCGTGCGCACATAGTGGGGTTGTTTCCCCTCTCTCGACAAGCTTGCAACTCTCCCTTCTCTGTTATTCTCTCTTAGTTTCTAGCTTTCTTGTATATTCACTTTATTTGGTGAGCCATTAATTACAACGGGGAATGTCTAGCACCACCACGTGATATTAAAAGTTTATTACAATATTAGCTATTTAGTATGGTTAAATTTAAATAGGAAAGAGTAAGAAAATGCAAATACGAATTTATTATTTAGTATTTCTTTGAGTAGAAAGTCTTCACTTTTCATAAAAGTAGACCAAGGAGAATAAAAATGTTATAAACATGATAAAAAACATTAAAATGCATTAAAATTTTAAGTAGAGGTATAAACAGATGTTAATGACAGTGTGAGAGCTATCAGATATTATTATTTAATAAAAGAAAGTAAAAATTGGCTGGAATCTTTAATATCAACTGAAATTTTTTTATCCATATAATAGAAATTTGTTGGGTATTTTTCATTTTTATTTTACGAATAATGTATGAACGAAGATCTTTTCCATTTGATATAAAATTGTATACCCAACTTTATTTTATTGATTTTTTTTTTAGTATAATTAAAAGGTGATAAAAATCGATATCGTTAATTAAATGGCAGTAATCGATTTATGAAAGAAGGTATTTAATTACTGTAATAGGTAAAATGAAGAGTGGTAAGGTTAACCGCTTAAATCATGGTATAGAAGTTATTGTTCTTAAGAAATAATATATGTAGAAATGAGTCTTTTTCGGTGCTTGTTAGTACTCACTCAAAGTGAGATAACAATATTACTGGATAATTTCATGCAAATAATGTTTTAATGTCGTATTTTCTATTTCAGAATTCTTATATATCATTACCTTAAATTCTCCTTAGAATTTAAAGAAGTGAAAACGTACTGAAGCACTAAATATAAGAGGATCGCTAATAAGGATTTACTTCCATAGACCTTGCAAACAGCCTGTCGAGAACGTAGAATGAACAAGGAAGGCCCAGTTGGATACGCGAAGCCAAACCTTATAGGATGTTCCGGAAAGCCCAATGTTACAGTAAGTACTTAGAAAAAAGTACTTGTGAAATTAGTTGAAAATTAAAAAAAAAGTAAAGTAATGCCTATTTATTCAGGCGGGCTTAACGTCCAACTACCAAATTAGGTGTCGTGGACGGGGGCGGAAGCACTTTACCATTAACATTTTTTAAACAAATATAAAATTAAGCAGCTATACGCTGGACTCGAACTGGGCTCCTCCCACTTACAAGTCCATGCTCATAACTACTACACCAACACCCGCCCCTAGTTGAAAATTAATTAGTTATACAACTGGAAATATTCATTAATTGTAATGATTCAAGTTGGTACTCTCCATGAAGTACTCTACCGAGAATATCTGTTTTCTATCTCTCTCCCCCTATCATCATCGAGAATATCATTCTGTAACAGCCTACAATTTTATCATATAATTATCAACCAGCTTAATAGACAAAATTAAAAGATAATTTCATCCGAAACATTAAGGAAATGAAAAAAATTAACAAGAATATCGAATGAAAAATATTTGTAAACCATACGACTGTTGTTATTTATAATGATTAATTACACAATTTATAATTTAAGTTTAACAGTACATAACCTTCGTTTGGTGGAATAAAAATTTCTCATAGACCCATTCTTGAAAATATCTAATTTTTAAATGGATGTAACGTGTTTATTTATTGTTTTGATATATTGTTTGATCAGTTGGACGTACTTGTTATTGGAATAAAAAACTTTTTTTTTGTGTAGTGCACAAAATTTCTCGGTAGAACACGTATTGGAAGAACATCTTCAATTTTTCATTATAATTCAGCTGGCCATTATTATATTTGTTAACAAATGAGTAAAAATTGAATTTAGAATTCCAACATATTTATGATTTATGATATATAATAATATTATATAATTGGTAAAACCATAAATATATTGTCTGTAGTAGCACATTAGAGGAAAGCATAGCGCCTCAGAACCTCCCAAAATCAACTTTACTCTACAAATGTTTCAAGTAAAAGTTATTGATATTTATGCATGTAGATTATATACGAAATTTAAAGGAAATCGTGAAAAACTGAAAAAACTATTCAGTAAAGGCTCAGTTTCGATTGTTGGATTTTACCTGAAACCTTCGAATTAAATGCAATGGCAGTAACTAAACGGAATACCAAATTTTAGCTTTCTGTGATTGTTCGTTTTCCAGATATTCAATTATAACACACACAGATTATTCGCTAAAAAAAAAAAATATTTTTTTTCTTACTCCAGGGAACCTGAAAATATGTATTTCTGTTCAACTCAGATCGCAATGTAGGAGTAAGAGAAAGTAAAACTTTAAAGAATAGGTTTCTGAGTTTTTCTAGAATAATAATTTTATCTACTTTGAGGTAAAATATATCCTGAATTGGCTGTTAAAACTAAGTGCCTTCGGTTTCTTAACATAACAAGACACTCATTATTACTTTTATTCAATTTCTCTTCTGCTTTTTTTTTGGTGTATTAGTGGGTGCGCGGGGCCCTGCATAGGTACCTCTCTCATGTATGCTTTGAGCCATTATACTGGTGGTAGAATCGTATAATATCTTATATGGTAACTTAGCGGGCAGTCTATCGATTCACCTATACCAGATCCCCCTCAAAATTATATTTTTCAGAAAAATGTTTAAAATGAAATAAATATTTCAACAAGGTAGCTATATGGTGTGCATATATCAATTTAAAGAAAATCACTGGAAAAGCTCTCGGAGAAAAACCGCACCAATTGAGAAATCTAACAAGCATTAAAGAATTTTACAGAAAACTTGTGGTTGGATCCCCTATTACCAAAAGGAATATGAAGTTTTGAACTTATTGCTTGTATCATTTTTCTACACTAAATAAATACGTACAAAGATCAGCCACATTTTGTTGGAACCTAGTGGTTCTCAAAACATATATTTCCAGAGATGACAAATTTGGAAAATTTGTCAAGATCGTAATAGTTATTAATCTTGCAGCAGCACTTCATATTTATTATAACTGAATAGGCTCTTCAAACATAATAATATTATAGTTCTTACTGATGTTTACTTGTAGATTAGGAGAATTTACACTTCGTAAAACGAATATTCAGGGAAAGCATAACCTTAGGTAACCTTAGTCTTCACCCATAACCTTTCTCAAATGAATTTACTCAGTAATAATTCAAATAAAGTGAAGTAAGTAATTTTATTCTTTATTTTAAACATACATATAAAGTAAGTACTGTTATTTTTTTTTATTATTATTTTAACAAAGCCTCATCAAAATATGCAACTTTTCAAACCACGTACCCTCCCGAATGTACTAATTATTTTTCACAATTTATTATTTTAAGATAACATTACAGTTGATTATTTTAATATGATAATACATTTATTGATTATGTACTTTTTTTTTTTGTAACTATTTATTACCTGGCAATACTGAAATGGCCATTAATACTAACAGCCATGAAATTAAAATTCATTGAAAATTAAATGAAATTTAAAAATTAAAATTTATTTCTGTATTTTATCCTACTGATTATTATATTTACTTTTAATTTTTAAAATAAAATAAAAATTTTTTTTCTCTCTAAAAGAAAATGGTTGAAGCAATGGTAGTAAAATTATTTTTCTTATATACTCCAATATGTAAAACATTGTAATGTATTTATGGAGACAACTCCATTTGTATGGAAGAAACCCCGAAGACAAATAAAGGTTATTATTATTATTCAAATAAAAGTTATGTCTCTATATGTATAGTTAATATACCAAGATTAATAACATCTTTTGGAGTCTATGGAGAAAGTCGCAAAAGATTGAAAAAGACTGTTCAGTAGTTGCATTTACAGTGAACCAATTTTCTTCAAACTCTGAATTTTGGCATTACATTTCATTGTAAATAATATTATATAGATGAGAGAATGATGCAATAAACTGAAATAACACTTTACCAAGAAAACATGAAAAATAAACGTTATTGCTCTTTGTATGTATAGTAATATTCCAAGTTTAAAGAAAATCTTAAGAGCCATTTTTGAAAAAAATGCAAATTACTCATAAATAGATGCAGTAATATGTTACTTCCTTAAGCTTGATCAAAACATTGCCGTGTCTCTTGCTAGGAGTAAGAGAAAGTAATCAATATTTCTTAAGAGTAATAAGATGAATTAATTTAAGTCTAGCTAATTTCAATAAACCATAATATGTTGACAGTTTTTTTTAATCAATTCCAAAAATAAATAATAGTAATCATAGCGCATATTTTTTAGTAATATTACCTACTTAGGTTAATATAGAATTAGACATGCATTAGATAAAATAATGTCCATTAAATTCAGAATTACTTGGCGCTTGGTTTTCTAGATTTTTCACTTGCAGCAAAAATCAAAAATCTTCCCTTATCGTTTGGTACGAAGAGTATAAAACCGCCACTACCTTTCTTTATTCAACATGTTTCAAAAAGATTCTATATGAAAAAAAAATAATGATATCGAGTATAATTAAATTGTTGGTATGAATTTTTTATATTTTTATTTTTATATTATATTTCAAGTAAGTATATTTAAATAAGATATACACCGATCGAATTGTCTTATGTCCGTTATCATAAAGTGTTTATGGGAAAAAATGAATATTACATTTTGGTTGAATATCAACCTTTATGATATAAGAGAAAAATTTGGGTGGTAATTAAACTTAGAAATGAAAGAGATAATAATAGATATAATCTAGCACAGAAATAAAGTAAAGAGATGATTCAAAAAATATTGTATTATCAGTTTTGTTTTTGTATAAACATGCGAAATAATTGGAACCCTGAGCAGATAGTTCATCATAATTTCTTATTGTTCTATTGTAGTATTTTATATATTCCATATTATATATTTATAAACAAGAAGCAATATTTTTTTTTTTTGGCGCCAAACTTCTGAGGAGGTCATTAGCGTCAAGATGCAATATTAATTAATTACAATCATTTTTTTTTTTTTTAAATTTAAGGCGCGTCAACATCTTTGGCGCCCGGAGCCTTCTCGGTGCACTGCCGGCTTCCGGACAGTGTTCTCTCATTACAGACAGCACTGTTCATCACCGGACAGTGAGCTGTAGAGGCTCCTAGGAAGAAAACATCTAAGGGTAGCTGGACTCGAACCCGGATCCTCCGCGTGGGAGTCCAGTACGCTAACCACTTAGCTATTCCCTTCCCTATTAATACAATCATAAAACATTCTGAAATAATTCAAAAATTTTTATTTCTCAAAAAAAAAAAATTGAACCTAACACTTTTAAAACTTCATTTGATAAAATAATGATAATTGTTGATAAAATAATGTAGGTTCATGTGTAATTTGAATAATAGATTTATAAAGATAATCATTATTTTTTCCCCATTTATAAAATGACTGTTTATTATTATACAGAATACAAATCTCGCTTGAATAAACTAGAAAGTGAATGCAGAAATCTTTATCTTCCGTATTACAAATTGGCTAACGACCATCAAACTTTTTCTATTTTATGATTTTGAAAGTGAACGTTACAACATTGAAAAATAATCTGATATTTTTCCACTCATTCAACTTTCTCTTGTTTTATTCTTACAATTCTGGTTGGCAAGTTATAATTAGAAGTCGTCATTTTTTCTAGTTATTCTTAATTTATTTATTCCTAAATTGTCCGCACGTGGTATCTGTTACATGCAGTTACTTGGGGAATAGCGACCCCACGGGTTACCACAGCTCTGTACTCCATGCACTTCGTCAGAACAGTACACAATACACTTAAACTACATACCTTTACTCTTTACAGACAAGGACAAACACAATACACAAACTAGGGTTTCTGACCCTAGTTAATTGGTCTAAGCCAAGGGAGAAGGAAGGGATTAGCTCAATGGTAGTGCGCTGGACTAGCAACGTGGAGGTTCCGGGTTCGAATCCAACATGCTGTCCTTAGGTTTTCTCTCCCTAGGAGCCTCTACAACTCACTGTCCGGTGATGGGCAGTGTTGTCTGTAGTTAGAGAACACTGCTTCTTGGTGGCCGGAAGTTCACTGAGAAGGCTCCCGGGGGGGCACAATAGATCTTTCAGGTCGCAGTGCAATAACCCCTACAATCTACTCTTTGTGGGGAACATACATTTTTCTAATTGTGTTGGAACATACATTTTGAATGTTATTAATTTCATTGTGGACAGTGTTGATATTCAGCCAGTATGCCTTATGTTCAAAATTTTAAGATTTTCCATACCGGTTATTAATGTTTTAATTTCAATATTCTTAAAATGAAATTATATCATGATATTTTGAATTGTTTTATTTCATTAAAAATCTGGAAAGTTGGCCAGGTGATATTTGTGGAGCACCCTGGATTGATGAAGGAAATGTTCGGCTAAAATAGGTAAACAAGGTTACAAAATATACATTTCCATAAATGATTTTCGAAACTTTGTTTATGGCAGAGACATAGAATATAAAAAGATACCAAACAACATTGTCTGATAATAAAAGCAACAAGTAATTTAATTACAGTAAATTTCTTAAGAAAGTCTATAGAAGACTTACATGCATACTTTAAAGCCACTCCATCCAGAAATGTATGCATGTGCTTATTCCTGCTGTTTGTTTTATCTTTAAGGCTTATTTGGCCTGGAAATACATGCCACGGATTTGGCACAAAGTCAAGGTTATCTATTTGCCGAAGACAGGTAGACTGGCGAACATATCCCAGATTCATACAGACCTGTCAGTGTTAAGTCTTTCTTACTGAAAACTTTGGAGACACTTTTTAATTGGTAGCACTTCCGGCAATATACATACCAACCCCACATCTATTAATGCTGCATTTGATGACCTCAACAGACTGCTTCCAAAGTCTCTAGAGGACAAGGAAATAGCTACGGCAGTCTTTGTGGATAGTGAAGAGGTATTTAACAATGTCTCAATTGATTCTTTAGTTATGTATGGTTACCCAATCTTATTTGCCAGTGGAATAGGGCATCCTGAAGATGTATAGGATAGTGTTGTCTTATTTGGTTGGGTCCGTGCTGGTGGCTACGATAGAGAGAGTTTGCTCTCTGTGGGTAATATTATCACCTTTACTGTGAATCTTAGTCATGGACGATCTCCTGTACAAATTGTCCGAGGAGGTCCATATTCTAGGCTGGGCTGATGAATTGGCAGTGATTGTTAGGGGAAATTTTTCGGGAGCCGTGACGAGGAAGAGTTAAACGGCGCTTAATATTATGGATTTAATATTAATATTGATATGTGATCAACCCACACAAAACTACGGTGTTTCCTTTTACAAGACTCAGAGTGGTTCAAAATTTACAACGACTAACCCCCCAGTGGCGTCAGCATTCAGTTGGCCAAAGAGGTTAAATATCTTTGGATCATTTGTAACCAGAAGCTTTCTTGGAATCCACACATCCTTAGAGCCACTCAAAAAGCCAAATTTGCCCTTGGTATCTGAAAAGGTTGGGTGGAAAAAACTGGGGGTTAAATCACAAAATTACACTTGGATTTACATAAGTTTCGTTAGACCTATGAGTCGGTGGTTTGGTGGACTAAGT
>JAAEAF010003266.1:0-92559 GCA_011037195.1 Triatoma infestans | reverse complement strand
TCTTTTTTTTTTTTTTTAAACTAATTTTATTGTATTATATACATTTTTATCAATTTATTAGAATATTGCAGCTACTATTTATTTTATTTCTAGTGAGAAGAATTATTGCGATCTACTAAAAGTACGAAGTTGAGTTTCATCCCGTGCCAGCATTCTAGGTCCTATCCTTTACTTAGTATACGCCGCAGACGCCCCAACATATCCTGATAACTCCTTCTTACCTATGCAGATGATACTGCTATCCTGTCTACCAATAATGATCCCATAGAAATCTACAAAACCCACCTCTTCTCCCTAGAATATTGGTTTAAAAAAGGGGGGGGGGGTCATGAAAACTTAATGAAAATAAGTCTCAAAACATAACCTTCACTCTATGTTGCATTACGCATTACAACTTAATTCCCTTACCAATGGTCCACTCGTTGTTCGCTATTTTGGGCTTTACTTAGACCGAAGACTTACCTGGAATCCTCATACAAGGCATAAAAGAATATAACTAAACAAACGTCTTTCGACAGCTTAAAAGACTGCTGGACAACAGACTAAAGACTCGCCCTAGACAACAAAAGACTAAGTTATACATCTATTTTAAAGCTTATCTGGGCTACTTTTGGGATAGAACTATGGGGTTCAACCAAACGCTCAAATCTCCAAAGACTTCAATCCCTACAACCCAGAATCCTCCGTAACATTGTAAACGCTCCTTTTTACATCTCCAAGCGAACCATACACACGCACCTTAATATAACCGTTCATTGCCCGTCAAGTCGCCCAAACCTGTTACGGGAAATTCCCATATTAAGCTATAGACTCACACAAATCCTTTTAGTTCAATAGCTGTCTTCCCAAACACATCCTAATAACCGCCACACCCTAGACGTCTTAAAAGACAATGGCTCGTTATCTCTTCTCAAATGAAGAAAGTCCATAGTGATTTTGTGTAGTTTTGGAGGGTAGTTTCTCCACTCATTATGTATTTATGTTCTTTGTAATAATTGTTACTTATAGCTGTAGTGGAAGAAGGAAAATAAGTATTTTGAAAATAGTTTAGTCAAATAATTTTTGAATTTTAGCTAGTTCGAATAGTGTATTTTAGTGAAGGGGAAAGAGCCAGGTACTATAATTTACGTCAATACTACCAAGAGACAAAGGGCAAGAAACAGTTAAGGTAACACAATACACTCCCTCCAGACATACCAGCATTATTTGAAAAGAATAGAACTAACAATTAGAAGGCATTCTTTCAAGACAGTCTGAACTGGACATTGAACCAGAACACTTGACTTGCGCTCTCTTAGCATCAGTGCCAGTCATAAATTAAAACATAAGAATTTTTCACTTAATCAAGTAAAATAATTGATTTTAAACATAATAATTGTGATATTATAAAGGTGCTTAAATTCACTTGGAGAATAATATCGGTTGTCCCAAAAGGTACTTTACAACTTCACAACGCAATAACTTGAATTGTAATTGATGTACAGAAACTAACTTTAGTTTATCTAATGCTCCATCTCATAAAGTTTTTTCCTTGTTTAATCCACTTCAATATGCGCACCTCTTGTGGCACGTACGATATCTAATCGGTATTCAACTTCCATCCACACTCGCCGTTACATGTGTTCATCAACTGTGGCAATGGCATCGGTGATTCTGTTCTTCAGATCGTTGATATCATTGACAGGAGTACGATAAACTTTGTCTTTAACGTAACCCCAGAGAAAAAAGTCTAAGGGTGTCATGTCAGGGGACCTAGGAGGCCAGGAAATGGGGCCACCTCTTCACTTCACTTGAATTGTAATTGATGTACAGAAAATAACTTTAGTTTATCTAATGCTCCATCTCATAAAGTTTTTTTTCGTCTGCAATTACTGCAGGCACTTGAGCCAAATGATAGACCGAAGCGCATGCAATTTGCTGTGGAAATTCTGACACGTGTGGAAGAGGGTAACAATTTCCTTAATAATGTGGCTTTCTCCGATGAATCGATTTTTCATGTGTGTGGAAGAGTCAATACACACAATGTCCGCATCTGGGGGTCAGTAAACCCACATGCTTTGAGAGAAGTGGTGCGTGATAGCCCCAAAGTTAATGTGTGGTGTTGTGTCATGATTGATCGCATTATTGGACCATTCTTTTTTGCAGAAAACACAGTTAATGGTACCAATTACCTTGACATGCTGCAGATGTATCTGATACCTCAATTAACTGATCGACAACCAACAGTCTTTTTTCAGCAAGATGGTGCACCACCACATTGGGCTCTTAACGTGAGAGAGGTCCTGGACGTCACCTTTCCGCAACGTTGGATTGGAAGAGGTGGCCCCATTTCCTGGCCTCCTAGGTCCCCTGACATGACACCCTTAGACTTTTTTCTCTGGGGTTACGTTAAAGACAAAGTTTATCGTACTCCTGTCAATGATAGCAACGATCTGAAGAACAGAATCACCGATGCCATTGCCACTGTTGATGAACACATGTTACGGCGAGTGTGGATGGAAGTTGAATACCGATTAGATATCGTACGTGCCACAAGAGGTGCGCATATTGAAGTGGACTAAACAAGGAAAAAAACTGTATGAGATGGAGCATTAGATAAACTAAAGTTAGTTTCTGTACATCAATTACAATTCAAGTTATTGCGTTGTGAAGTTGTAAAGTACCTTTTGGGACAACCGATATATTTATTTCAAAACAGTGGTGATCTTTTACTTATTTTTCTAATACTTCTCTCTCTTTCTCAAACTTACACACAAGTCCTTTACAAAACCGCTCACGCCACAAGCTATCAGTAAGCACACAACACATTCACACCAATCACATTTCATAGCGCTATCGCGCTGATTGTCAACATGAATAAAGATGAAAATAAAATAGAGTTTACATCGGAAATACAAGTTTGAAGGTCAGAAGAGTGCAAAAAAAAGTTTATAGCGTTTGGTCCTGTATGTATCCGTGTTTAGTTATGAGAACAAAGTAATTCAAAAACTAAACATTCCAGAAAGCTTTCACTTTATTCTGTTATTCACTATATATTTCTGTTTAGGTATGACCATCGTATCTGACAAGAAAGATTCCAGTCAAATCCAATAACTGTGCGACTTTATTGAATGTCGTTTTTTTTTCTGTTTGACGCGATGTTCTTGAAAAGACTCCAACGCATTTCTTTAAACTTCGTTTACTATTTACACAAATATTTACAAACTTTACACCTTTGTTTGAAACATTTGGTGGTAGGGGGTTTGGGGGGAACACTAACGTTTAAACTTTTTCCCTACAATACCAGTACAGTTCTAACCCTAATTATATTGGGGTGAGTCATAAAAAATGACCGATTTTGTTTACTTGCACTTTATCCTTTACAGAAAAAAAAAGCGTTTATATTGTGTTGAACTTTGTCATATTCTTATTTTGCATAAACAAATAGAGAATGAATTTATAAACAAAGTTACCTTGGATCGCTTTCAGTTTTGTCGTAGCATTTTTTTTTAAACAAGATGACGTTAAAATTTGAAATATCAGTAATATTACACCATTATTGGAAAAGAAAGTTTTCAGCCGCCGAAATTACTCGTTTAGTGCGGGAATTTGAAGAGGAGGATGCTCTTTCTGAACGGACAGTGTGTAGGTGGTTTTAGAAATTTAATACCGGTGACATTAGTCTTGAGAGGATAGCCGGTTCAGGGCAAAAATCATCATTCGATCAAGAAGCGTTGCGGGGTTACGTGGAGGCTGACCCGCTCCAAAAGTACTCGGGATTTGGCAGCAGAACTCGAAGTATCCCAATCCACCGTAAATCATGGACAGCATAAGCTGGGGAAAGTGTATCGTTCAGCTAGAGTGGTCCCCATGAGCTGACCGTTGAACAAGCTCAGAGGCGAATAAAAATTTGTCAAATCTTTTGGAAAATCCAAATGATCATCGGTTCATCAAAAGGATTGTCACTTGCGATGAAAAATGGATATATTGGAGAAACCCTAAGACTAAGAAACAATGGTTACACTGCAAGCAGCCTGCTTTACTTATCGCTAAACAGGATTAATTCGAAAAAACAATGCTTTCTGTTTTTTGGAATTATGAAGACGTAATTCATTATGAGTTCATTCCCGAAGGTCAGTCTATTGATTCGGAACTTTATAGCGAGCAGTTAGAAAGAATGTACGTTGTTTTGGCCCGGCGTTACCCAGGGTTAGTTAACAGAAATAAAGTTTTGTTTCAACAAGATAACGCTCGATCACACACTTCTCGTTACATCAAACAAAAAATTTCAGAATTACAAGGGATTGAGCTTCTCCCCCACCCTGCTTATAGTCCCGACCTAGCACCTTCCGATTACCATCTGTTCCGGTCATTGGCGCACTATCTTCAAGGAAAAACCTTTAATTCTCTGGACGAGGTTCAAAATGGAGTTGCGGAATTCTTCCGTTTCAAACCCAAAGAGTGGTATTGCGAAGGAATTCGACAGCTAGCCTCGAGATGGAAACAAACCATAGAACACAAAGGTGTATACTTTGAATATTAAAATAAATTGTTAAATAAAATAAAATTGTTTTTAAATTTGCAAGAAAAATGGTCATTTTTTATGACTCACCCATATATTTTAAATAAAAGTTGTAGCTCTTTGAATGTGTAGTTCGCATACTCGGTTTAAAAAAAAAAAAAATCGTTGGAGCGTTTCAGAGAATATAGCAGAAAACTAGAAAAATACTTTTCAGTAAAAACGCAATTCTAGTCAACCGATTTTCTTCAAAACTCGGGAATTATTAATTCTAATTAATTTAAATGGATAGAATTATGTAATAAACTGAAATAGCACTTAAGATCTTTACAGGAAAACCTAATCCCATCGCTGCCCCAAAAGTACCCTTAAATGCATTTTCCTGGAGAAATATTTCAAATAAAAGTTGTAGCTGTTTGTACGTATAGTAGATAGTAATAAGTTTAATGAAAACTGTTGTAGCCCGTTTTTGAGAATCACAAAAACAAATGGGAAAAATCCGTTCGGTAAAGTGGCACTACTTTCGAGTGAAAGTTCGATTTTTACGAAGAGTTTATTCTCAGTTCTACTGGTAGCACATTAACGAAAGATTCAAGTTTGAACATTCTGCCATTTTTTTTCGATTTTGAGATATGATGTTACACACACAAACACACGGAGCCGATTTTTTTTGTTTTTTCTAAACTGATTTATTGTACCCTCTCTGGTACCGTAGGTGAGGAGCTTGCTCATCTACAGCATCCCCTCCAAGTTGAGCTCCCTAAGGAATCCCAGAACCTTGGAGGGTTCTAGGATGGGTATTTCCCCCTCCTCCACCTGCTAACAACCCAGGATGTTAAATCTTTTTTGGATGGCGACATAGCAGCCGATGAGGAGATTTATTGGAGTTTCCTCCATCTCCACACAGACTCTGCATGTGGCCATCATCTTCTAGGCTCAGCTTTCTCAGGTGTTCCCAGAGTCGGCAGTGTCCCATAAGAAATTCCTTAAGAATATGGATCTTGTTTTCACTCAGATTGAACGCAGGGGCCTTCGACTTTTCCTGATTATAACCTCCCAGACAGATCTTGGCCAGCCTCAATCCCGGGAGAGTGTTCTAGCGACTTCCAAGAGTAACTGGTCGTTGACTCCGCAAAAAGCCTCAGGTCCAAAGAGAGGAGATGCAGCACCTTTTTTTTGTTTGCCCAAAGATGTCGGCCATTTCGTTGCCTTCCACGACGGCATGTCCCGATACCCAGAATAAGATAACCTAACCAATCAGCCCAATTGCTAAAAAAAACACTTTTTCTGGACTCAGGGGACCTTAAAACGGATATTTCCGGTGAAAACAAAAAAAAAACTCGAAATCAAACATTTGACACGATTACAATAGTTCCGCTTACTTTATTATTATTATTATTATCATCAAAACGGGTGCCCAAAAGGCGCGGGACCTAAGCCTATGTGGCTCTTATCCCCCCGATACCCCCCGTAACCCCTTAATTAATCTCACCCGGTAACTTGCCGGTTAATCGGCAATATCTCAAGATATCCCCAAACTCCAACTCACCCAGGCAATCTGTGAGAGTGGTGTCCTCCCAAATATACGAAACCTAGTTCCAGCGAAACGGGGACACTGACATATGTAGTGATACACCGTTTCCCTAAATCCGTCATCACAATTCTGACAAATGGGACTCCGCGTCCTCCTATGTTAAACAAGTGACTGGACACCCAAGTGTGTCAGTCACTATTCCTACCAAGATAGTTCCGCTTACTAACTTTACTTTCAAAGTACTCCTAGTTTTTTTTTTTTCTTCAGTTATTCACAATTTTCTTGAAAATGGCTCCAAAAATTTTCAGTTTGATAATATATTTAATTTTAATTAATATTATTTAAATGACAGAAATTGTATTAATTAACAAACACTTCAGAAGAAAACTTAAAACTCCGTCCCACACACACACAAAAAAAAAAAACAAACCTAAAAATGAATATTTTCCGAAGAAACGTTCCAAATAAAAGTTTTAGCTAGGTATAGTCGATATACTAAGTTTAAAAAAAATTGTTGAAGCCGTTTTTTAAGAAAATCTGAGAAAACTGAAAACAAACAACTGTTCAGTAGAAACGTACTTCTTGGGGGGGGTCAACCGATTTTCTTGAATTTCCGAATATTGGCAACACATTTAAATTCTATTTGTTATTTAGATGATACAAATTGTATTAATAAATTAAAATAGCACTTTAGAGAAAAACCATAAACCCCATCCCTCCCCCCCCCCACAAAAAACACTCTTAAATGACTTTACCCAGAGAAATGTTACAAATAAAAATTGTAGCTCCTTAAAACTTTTAACGAAAACTTGTTGGAGCTGTTTTCGAGAAAATCGCACTTCCGGTAAAATAGCGTAGAATGTACCAAAAATTCTTTCCCAAAGTCTTGATTAAGAACCATTGCACTAGCAACTATTGTGGCATTTATAATATATATAAGGCTGCAAGCCTGATATCCCTATTAAGCGTCAGAAGGATTCACCCTGTTTTCGGTGTTTTTACTTTCTCTTATTCTCCCTTACAACTTTGGCCAATTTGATCTGAGAGAGTAAACAATGAAACATCCGCAATAAGCTTCAAAACTTGACATTTCGTTTATAAGTACCACCGCTACTGCATCTTACAATAAAAGTTTTGTTCAAAATTCAAAAGTTCGAACACGAAGTGAGTATTTTCAGTATTTTAGGAGTGTTTTTTTTCCCCCCGAAAAAAATATTCCAATGATTTTCGTTAAATTTCCATATACTGTCAACACACATAACCCCCTGCAGATCCCAGATCTTTAGAATAGGCCTGCTCCTATCCAAGGATGTCTAAAGAACAACCACAGTCAACGTGGCACAATTCGTCTATACTTTCCTAATTCGTTACCCTTTCCATTTTGATGGACCCCACAAATTTCACACCGGGGGTGTTGGGGTTATCGATTAGTTGTGGTGGTTGGTTCCGCAGAGCTGGAAAGCATCAGAGACATTTTCCGTGGTAGCCTGCTTCATATTGTGGTCATCGACCGGTTTCGGGCGTTCGCCCATCTTCAGGATGCGTTTTTTAGACAGTGTGCCAACACAGACTCGTACAGAGACTTAGTTTCACACTAACTGAGGTGTATTTTTAAAAATTACTTTTTAAAAGTACTTTTTTTTTATTTTTATTTTTATTTTTACTTTTTTTTTTTTAATTAAAAATTACTAGTAAAGTTTTTTACTTTAAAAATTATTTTAAAAATACACCTCAGCTAGTGTGAAACTAAGTTACTCTGTACGAGTCTGTGTTGGCACACTGTCTGAAAAACGCATCCTGAAGATGGGCGAACGCCCGAAACCGGTCGATGACCACAATATGAAGCAGGCTACCACGGAAAATGTCTCTGATGTTATCGATTAGTTTTACCGGGACTTTGGGGGCAACATAACAAAATCTCACCTCACGTCCTTCCTTACCAGTGGGATAAATCTTACGATCTTTCTTTTTTTTCGCCCTATTCCACATTTTTGGGGACCATTGGGGAATAGGTCAGTGGCAATTTTGATCAAAATCAATCGACCGAATGTACCACACTTTTTTTTTTTTTACAGAGACCAAGGTTTTCAGTTTTATGCGAAATTTTCACGAAAATGGTTCCAAAGATTTTCTTTTAAACTTGGTACATCAAAAGATCTATAACTTTTATCTGAAACATTTTTCTAGTAAAATTCACTTAAGGAGTGTTAGCTTTTTAATAAGATTTTAAATTGTAGCCAAAATTGTGAGCGTGAAGAAAATAGGTTTACCCAAAAAATACGGCTAACATATTATATTTCGCATGCACATATGTATATACATTTTCAGTTATATGTGAAATTTATGACGGGGAAATGTCTGTAAAAATCAAAATTATGTAAACAGCAATAAAAAAATTTATTTCGTGACGGGTTTTTAGTTAATAAAGGCTTTTTACATTAAAAAAAAAAACAAAAAACAAAAAAAAACTAAGGCCCAACAGTCCATAAAGGACCAAGGCTTGCCAGACGGCGATATAATGGGAGACGTGTGGTTAGTGGGCCACAGTTCCCTTGCTGTTTAGTTCTGACCTTTGCTATCTAGGTGCGCTACAAACTGTAGCTTCCCCGTTTTTTTTCTAATGATGCTGGGTCAACAACGACTTTGCCTTTACGCGAATCGAACCCAGAATTCTCGCATCAAAGGCATGAGTGCGCTAGCCTCTAAACCAACGCGTGAGGATATTCTTACATAAACATAACTAAATGTGGCATGAAATTTGAAAACTTTTATAAAAATAATATGATAATCTGCTTTTTTTAATAAAATTAAACAAAAAAATAAGACGACCTCTGAATCTGTGAAATCATTAGGACAATAAATTAAAACTGATTTTGATATTTGTTACCTTTTTTTGCTCCGAACAGCTCTTGTATTACCCCCTGTTGATATGCACAGAACCCCAAGTTTCCCAAGTATCGATTAAATAGGCTGCTGATTTTCATTTTTCGATACATGTACCCCTATCTTTAAGAGACCAACACAAAGTGGTTTTACTTTGGTAGAAAGCGACAAGCCAGTGTCTATCGGATTTGGTAAAATTTGCTGGACAATTCATTGTGGTAATCCCTGTTGATCCAAGAAAAGTAGGTGAAAAACTCCAGCTATATGCGGGCGTGCATTATCAGGCAACAGTGCGAATTTTTTCTTCTAGGATCACAACACTCCAGAGAACTTCTTTTCTTCCATGTATCTTTACGTGACTAAAGCTCTATTTTTGTGTGATAGATAGTACAGTAAATGAATATGGACATTGATTGCTCTCAAAACCAAAAACTGGTTGCCTTTGAAAAGGCTGTGACTGATATACACTGAACATTTCACTTCTCCAGTTTTTATCCACAGTTGGTCCCGGTGATTTTCACCTTTTAAGTTTTGCGAAAGGCTGGATGTGGTTTTAAATAGCCCAGAATATCTCAACAGAATAGCCCAGATTATGGTGTATGCGGATGATGTGGTTAATCATTGGAAGATTGTTGGCTGCCTTAAAAAAAAATTTTCAAATGTATTGGAGGGAGAAGTGAACCGAATTTAATTAAGAAAATACCAACTTTTTAGGCGGTGAGGGGGAAAACGATTGATTAATCAGCCGGCACATTATGTCTTGAGAAATTATAGTTTTGATGTAGTCTCCAGACATCCACAAATCTATGTTTCACCATATGTGGCACTGGAGACGAGGAAGAAGAAGTTAAGAAGAGTGCGGTCGGTCAGTCAGCCGAGGGACAAAGATCCGAAATATGAAACTTCCCTGGACAAGGGTGCATGTGTAAAGATTATAAAGGTTTGAGAGAAAAGTACTCCGAGCGTTGGATTACTGTTTTTATTAAGTGCCAAAGACTGATAGGTTACGGTTATGTATGCTGGATGACGACGGAACGGAGGAATGGTCACGAAAGCATTCCTTTAAGAACATTAAGCAGCACTCGATCATGAAGACGTCCTAAGGATCTCTGACTGGATGTGTTATCAGTGCACTTTTGGTGCATGACAGGGATCCAGTGGTCTTCTAGTCGTATTGAACAGGCCATGGAACGTCTCTGTCTGTAGTGCCGTAGTTTCTACTTGTACTGTAGTTACTACTCCAACCTAAAAAAAGAAATCGTTGGGGCCGTTTTTTAAGAAAACAGAGAAAAAAAAAATACATTCAGCAAAGTTATACTTCCGGTTGACAATTTTGACTGAACCATTGTATGGGATCCATTCTGGCAGTTAACGGATTCAAAACTTTTGGTTCTTTTAAAGATATTAATGAAAATTCTCAATCTTTTGTTTTAGTTTTTTTAAATTTTATTCCTAACTTTCCACTAGGAAACCTGGACCCTCATCATCAGAGAACTATGAAACATACTTAACATAAAAAAAAATATTTTTTTTTTTCATTTCTATGCAATTGTTATGATTAATAATTAAAATATTATGTATATTTTATAGGTACTGACCGTGGAAGTCATTTCTCTACACAGAATTGATTGATAAGTCTTAATCTGACGATGGATGAAAATCCGAAACTGGTCAGAATATTCAATAAAATGAGAAGCATAACTACGTCGGATAAAACCATATCCAACATTGCGTACCCTACTATATATTTAATATATACCTGATTTAGTATTTTTGCATTAGTAAATGATATTGAATTTGCTGTAACATAGTTACATGTGATTATATTGTATTGAAGTGATACTTTAGAGAAAAGCAAAACGCTACTCCATAATCATCCTAAAAAAATAAGTAAAAATCCAAAACTAACAGTGAATAGTTATTTATGTGTGTAAAGAAAATCGTTGGAGCTGTTTTCGAGTAAATTGTGAAAAAAATAAAGAAAAAAAAATGTGAGTAAAGTTGCATTTCTTGTTAATGGATTTTGCCCGAAACCTTCGTGTCAGATCCCCGGTGGTAGTACCAAATTTGAAAGCTCCCTGTAATTTTTAGTTTTTTTTTGAGATATTTTGTTCACCATACACAGTCTATTCAGTACAAACATTTTTCTCGTACACTCAGGAGACTTCTAAACACATATATACGAGGCATGTCCAGTAAGTAAGTGTACTGAGGCTCTGAGGCTCTGAGGCTAAGTGTGTACGGCCGGAGGGATTTTGTTTTCGACATGTTGGCTACACTGTCGTGTAGCCTGATTCCTCCCCTCCGCAACGAGACCGGTTCGAGGTCAGTACGTTGAGAACTGTCGACGCGACAATACGTTTCATGAAAAATGTCAATCCAATCTCCCGCCAAGTTGAATCGAGTGGAGGCCGGGCAACAATTTTTAAGACGGTACGAACTCCATGGAGATGAATTTCTCCGCTCCATCATTACTGGAGATGAAACTTGGGTTGCACACTACACACCTGAAACCAAAAGGCAGTCTCAACAGTGGCGTCACACCTCTTCACCCTCCGCCAAAAAGTTCAAAACCACAATTTCAGCCAAGAAAATCATGGCATCCGTGTTTTGGGACTGTCAAGGCATAATTTTAATTGAATATATGCCTCAAGGGGAGACCATCAACTCTGCAAGATACTGTGAGATCCTAAAAAAATTGCGGAGGGCGATTCAGAACAAAAGGAGAGGCATGCTGACAAAGGGAGTCTGCCTGCTGCACGACAATGCCAGACCACACACGGCCAACGCCACGAAGGAACTGCTTGCCTCGTGCCTTCCGCGCATTCCCCTGACCTAGCACCTTTCAGATTACTATCTCTTTACCTCCCTGAAGCTGCACATGGGTGGAAAAAGATTTTCAACCGACGAGGAGGTGAAGGGGAGGTGGAGAAGTGGACGAAGGGGTTGGCGGGAAACTACTTCGAGGAAGGCATCAAAAAATTAATACCCCGGTTCACCACCTGCATTGAGAGGAATGGTGACTATGTCGAAAAATAGCTTACATATGTACTAATGTAACCAGGTAATTTTTTGTTCAAATAAAAATTTTTGTAACCTACAAAAATTCAGTACACTTACTGGACCTGCCTCGTATACGAGGCATGTTCATAAAGTTAAGTACTGTTCGTAAATTTTTGCCACTGTAGCGCTGCAGTCGCGGACCTTGGGAGTTCTCACTGTGTCCCTTCATCCATACAACACTCGTGGGAGCTGGTCAGATTTTTTTCCACATACCTTTCTGAAGATTTGTAATGTTCAAGAAAAGAAAATCGATCAGCCTGCTTCTTTTTGTGGTCATCGACCGGTTTCGGGTGTTCGCTCATCATCAGGATGTTTTTTGTCAAACAGCATAATAACTTAGTCTTGCACAGAGCAATTACAGTTGATACATTCGTATCAACTGAGTCTATTAAGTGTTACATACACACGTAATTGAGTGGATCAACTGTATTTGCTCTGTGCAAGTTTAAGTTATTACGCTGTTTGATGGGCGAACGCCCGAAACCGGTCCATGACAACAAAAAGAAGCACGCTATCACGGAAAATGTTTCTGATGCTATCCAGTTCTGCGGAACCAGGCACAACAAAATCGATCAGCCCCGCTGAATGTGAATTCCGTGATGTTATTAGTTTTTTGATTGCAAGAAACGTGAAAACCGGCCGACACCCACCGTCAACTCTGTGTGTGTGTGTGTGTGTGTGGTGGATGTTTAAACAAGGTCGTGTAAATATTCACGATGAAACAACAGATGGTCGACCATCTGTTGTAACCTAAGATTTGGTGCGTGCGCGGTCGACATGAAAATTCATAAAGACGGACGCTATATAATTTCATCGCTGTGAATGGAATTTACACACATTGCAAAAACAGTCCTCTACGAAATTGTGACTGATCGCATGAACTATGGAAAATTATGCTCCAGGTGGGTGTCGGAGAACCCCTCTCAAAGGAGCAATAGAAACAAAGATCTGCCAGCACGCTAACTTTTCTGGCACAATATGCCAAAAGACGATAACGAAGAGGAAGGCGATGTTTTTTTTGTTTAGTCATATTGTTACTGGTGATGATGAATCATGGGTGTCCTGAAACAAAACAGCAATCCATGGAATGAACATTTGATTTACTGGATGATGCAGCATGGCCAGTAAAGAAAAAATGCTAGCAGTCAATCATGTGCACCGTGTTTTGGGGCAGAAAGGGGGTTTTGTTGATTGAATTCTCGCTTGCAGGACAGGCCATAAAACAAAGGTGTCTACTGTGAGACCCTAAACCATCTACGTCGTGCAATTCAAAACAAAAGACGCGAAATGCTTAGCAAAGGCATTGTGTGTTGCTTCACAACAATGCTTGTCCATGCATACTGCCACACAAACTCAAAAAAATGATCAAGTCATTCGGGTGGGGAATAATTTGTTTATCCTTCCTAAAGCCCTGATTTGACACCATCTGACTTACATCTCTTCCTCCATTTGAAAAGTTTCTTGCTGGTTCCACGAGGACCAGGACGTCAAAGATGGTTGTCATCACAGCTATATGACGCATTACGGATATTTGACGCTTTATGATGGTGGGATACAAAAATTTGTACCAAGCTACGACAACGTTTCTACAATAGTGGAAACTACACAGAAAAATAATTTTTTTTTTTTTTTGTGTATGTGTGGGAGTATTGCAATTTCTGGTCAAATTTTCACAACAAAATATACGTTCCCCCTGAGTCCAAAAAAAAAATGTGTGTATATATGGTCAACATAACTCAAACATGGAAAATCGCAAGAAGTTCAAATTTGATAGTTCGTTTTAAGTTCCAACGGGATGACCTAATTATTAGGTTTTAATCAAAATCGATCAACCGGAAGTATTATTTTACTACATAGATTTTTCAATTTTTTTTTTGGCAGTTTTATCGAAAATGTCTCCAACGATTACTCCTAGTAAGTATTGTAATCGTGTCAAATTTTCGATACCGAGTTTTTACTTTGAGGTCCCCTGTGTCCAAAAAAGTGGTTTTTAGCAAATGGTCTATATATATATATATATATATGTGTGTGTGTGTGTGTGTAAGTGAACAGCATAGCTCAAAAACGAAAGACCGTAGAAAGTTGAAACTTTCGCAAACCATACCAAGAACATTGAACAACTTGCCGTTGACACTGAACTTGCGATAACTTTACTACCACACGGTGAACAGGAACACGCTCGCCATATCGCCGTAAACATAATAAAAGACATACAAAAAACAACAAACGCCCAGTAACACAGACGGACAAGAAGGAAAGAACTGCCGGTAGAATACGGAAAAAACTCAAAGATATCAGAGACATTTTCCGTGGTAGCCTGCTTTTCATTTTGTGGTCATCGACTGGTTTCGGGCGTTTGCCCATTTTTAGGATGCGTTTTTCAGACAGTGTGAACAACACAGACTTGCCACTGAGCAAATTTGGAGTTGTAAACTAAATTGCTCCTGTGCAAGTCTGTGTTGTTCACACTGTCTGAAAAAACGCATCCTGAAGATGGGCGAACGCCCGAAACCGGTGGATGACCACAAAATGAAAAGCAGGCTACCACGGAAAATGTTTCTGATGCTTTCCAGCTCTGCGGAACCAACCACCACAATAATTGAAACTTGATATTCCGTTTAGGTATCACTATGGGATCTGACAGTACGTTATCTGTCCAAATTCCTCAACCGAAAGTACCACTTTACTAGGTTTTTTTTTTTTTTTTAAATTCATTTAAGGACACTTTTGGAGGTGAGGTGGGGTTAGATTTTTATCTAAAGTGCTATTTCAGTGTGACAATTCTGTCATCTAAATAATGTTAATTAGAATTTAAATATGTTGTTGAAATTCCGTGTTTGAAAAAAAATCGGATAACCGGAAGTGCGTTTACTTTACCACTTTGTTAAATGATTTTTTTTTTTTTCCACTTTTTCGCGATTTTTTTTTGAAACATCATATATAAACTAAACATATCTAAAACTTTTGTTTAAAACATTTCTTTGGAAAAATTCATTTAAGGGCACTTTTATAGGTGGGGGTTCTGATTTTCTTTTAATTGTCATCATAGTTGATTATACAATTCTATCATCAAAACAAAATTAATTAGAAATAAATAGATCGGCCAAAATTCCAATTCAATTTTGAATTTTTTGTAGTTTAATTTTAGTTGTTGGTTTAGTAGAGTATTAATTTTTATTTAATCTAGTTATTCTCATATTTTAACTTTTATGTCCATATTGTAATGGTTGTAGATGTAGGTAGGGGTAGTGAACCCCCACCACTCATCCACACTAGCGAGTGAACCCCCACCACGCATCAAAGAGAAAGAGCCCCTCTCGAGAGAGAGGAGAGGAGAGGCCAGTTGGATATATATACGAGAGACAGAGTCAAAAAGATATTCTGTTCACAGTCTCACACTTGAATTGTACACAGAATATCTTTTTGACTCTGTCTCTAGTATATATATCCAACTGGCCTCTCCTCTCCCTCTCTCGAGAGGGCTCTTTCTCTTTGATGCGTGGTGGGGGTTCACTCGCTAGTGTGGATGAGTGGTGGGGGTTCACTACCCCTACAATATTCTTCTTTCTGTCTTGTTTTTATTTTTATACATAGTTTGTTTTGGTTTCTTTGTTTATTATGTTTTATTCAATTTTCTTAATGTTTATGTTGTTTTATAGGTATATGTTTATTTTTTTTATCAATAGTTTGAATTAATAGCATAAGCTACTTAAAACCAACTCTATGTGTACTTTTATGAACGTATTTGTAGATGAAACCAAAAATGGAACTTTTGATAGCGTTTCTTGTCATGTGTTTCTTCCAAAATAAAATTTGTTAAAACAGATTTAATGGCCAACGTGTACCGTATAACAAGAAAATGTATGTTAATAAAAAAAATGGATCCAAGTGTTGTTAATATATGGTCACTTTTAAGTTGCCTAATTTTTGTAAGCAACCAGCCGATTGGATGAATCATCCCAACAAAGATTGTCGGCTTTTTTTTATTTCACCAGTAGGTCTAAAAATGTCTTCTTCGCTCGTCTACAAACTAACAAAAATAAGTTCCTCCTACTTGAGGCTAGCGTCTCAGCGACATAAACAAATCAATTTATATGGATGACACAAAAGTTTTGTCGGTGTTTGTACAGTACAATAAAACTGTATTTGAAAAATAACAATTTACAGCTCAATCCTCAAAGTATAATCCCTCGTGTTGGACTGTCTTGAGCCACCTATCAGCCAACTGTTGAAGACCTCGCAGGTACCCAGTCTTTATCTTTTGATTCGAATAACTCGTGAACACCGTTTTCGACTTCCTCCTGATTAATGAACTGTCTCCCCCGAAGAAAATGAGCCACTGAGCGAAACAAGTAATAGTGAGAGGTCAGGGCTGTATGCAGAGTGTTGTAGAAATTCTAGACTACCAAGTTCTTCAATTTTATTTAGTATTATTCTAGCGGTATGAGGACGAGCATTATCTTGTTGTAGAAGAATTGACTAGGGCAGGATATTTCTAAACCAGAACTTCATACACCCACTCCAGTTGCTGAGAATAAAGTTCTGCATTTATAGCACAACCATAAGGAACCAGTTCAAAGTACACCACATCCTAGAAATTACAGCAAACATACAATATAATTTTATGTGCAAACCTATCATGTCTCACAACCGGATTTGGTAACTGGCCTGTTTTTAACCACTGCTTGTGTGTGTGTGTGTGTGTGTGTCAGAGTTGCGGTAAAAGACCCATTTCTCATCACAAGTGAGCATTCTTTTCAAAAAGCGAGTGTCTTTAGGACTGGTGAACAGTTGTTGACATAGAGCGGCCGTCAAATAATGGTGTACAAATCGGCAACTCCTAAAATTTCTTCCAAGGGATTTGAGATGACGGCGTATTGTTTCCCTAGAAAGCCCAAGAAAAGTCGACAGTTGGCGGGTACTGGTTGACGGATTTTCATTAACGCCCTTTCTGTAGCCTAAATGTTCCACTCAGATGGGTGCCCACAAAGTGGTTGATCTTCAGGAATGGGCTATTGAAACGCCTAAACCAACGTTGCGCAGTCCTTTCATTCACAACACCCTCCCCTTCCACTTCAAATATTTTTCGAGCAGCAGCCGCTCCAGTAAAATCTTTGTTTCCAATAAGTACACGAATTCCCAAATTTTTCTGAATCCATGTTAAAATAGTAGCACAGATATTGGTTTGAAAGAGATACGATAACTGAGTGAACAATTGTTGAATATGTGGTTGGGTCCGCAATGCTGGATAACATCCGGTATTTTATCCGTCGTAGCATGCATATTTGGTTTTGTTCCTGACCGGTTTCGGATACTCATCCATCGTCAGAGTAAATTCACCGCCGGGGCAGGGGTGTTTGGGCCTAGAATCAAACACTCAGAACCCATGGGTAGGTCTCCTAGCATCTTCCAGGCGGAAATCTACGCTATTGGAAGGTGCGTTCAGTTGAACCTTGATCGAGGATATCGGAATCAGGAGATAGTTATCCTATCCGACAGCCAGGCGGCCATTAAAGCACTGAGCTCTTATGTAATCAGTTCTAAAATGGTATGGGAATGCCTAGGCAAGCTTAATGACCTAGGCAGGAGTAATAAGGTTACCCTACATTGGGTGCCGGGACATGTCGGCGTGGAAGGTAATGAGGCAGCCGACGCCCTGGCAAAAGAAGGCGCTGTATCTCCTCTTATTGGGCCAGAGCCCTTTTGTGGAGTCAGTGACCAAGTATTTCTCGAAGAAATCAAGAAGGAGGAGGTGGTCAAAAGAGCTCGTCTCTGGAACACCATCCCGGGACTGAGGCAGGCCAAGGTCTGTCTGGGCGATTATAACCAGGAAAGGTCGAAAGCCTTCTTCAGTCTGAGTAAGAATAGGATCCGTATTCTTACGGGATTCCTTACGGGGCATTGCAGACTCAGAGGGCACCTGAGAAAGCTTGGCCTAGTAGGTGACGGCATATGCAGATTCTGTGGAGAGGCGGAGGAAACTCCGATACATTTCCTCACGGACTGTGATGCCGTCATTCAAAGGAGATTTAGCAGTCTGGGTTGTTACCAGATAGGGGAGGAAGAAATACCTACCCTAGAACCTTCCAGGATCCTGAGATTCCTCGGGGATCTAAACCTGGAGAGCGTGCTATAGATGAGCTAGCTCATCTTAGGCACCAGAGGGGAGTACAATAGATCAAGAATGGTCGCGGTACAGAACCCTCAAAAAAAGGAAAGAAAAAAAAAAAAATTCACCAAGTTCGTGTAGAGAGTTCACTTCAACAAAATGTTTCTGTAGACTCACACTTGTTGGTTGTATGTATGTGGGAAGGTTATATAAGGTTATGTTACTACATGTGTGTGTTTCACTTTGTCATGAAACACACACATATAGTAACATAACCTTATATAACCTTCCCACATACATACAACCAACAAGTGTGAGTCTACAGAAACATTTTGTTGAAGTGGACTCTTCTACACGAAACTTGGTGAATTTGCTTGAAGAAAATACCAAGTTTTTAGGCGGTGAGGGAAAAACTATAGATTAATCAGCCGGCACATTATGTCTTTAGAAATTATAGTTCTGATGTAGTCTCCAGGCATCCACAAATCTACGTTTCACCATATGTTGTGACACTGGAGACGAGGAAGAAGAAGTTAAGAAGAGTTAAGTAACGGGAAATAGAGAGCATTTTAGTATTAAGAAGATAATAAGTGCGGTCAATCAGCGAGGGACAAAGATCCGAAATGTGAAACTTCCCTGGACAAGGGTGCATGTGTAAAGATTATAAAGGTTTGAGAGAAAAGTACTCCGAGCGTTGGATTACTGTTTTTATTAAGTGCCAAAGACTGATAGGTTACGGTTATGTATGCTGCATGACGACGGAACGGAGGAATGGTCACGAAAGCATTCCTGTAAGAACATTAAGCAGCACTCGATCATGAAGACGTCCTAAGGCTCTCTAACTGGATGTGTTATCAGTGCATTTTTGGTGCATGACAGGGATCCAGTGGTCTTCTAGTCGTATTGAACAGGCCATGGAACGTCTCTGTCTGTAGTGCCGTAGTTTCTACTTGTATGTAGTTACTACTCCAACCTAAAAAAAAAAACGTTGGGGCCGTTGTTTAAGAAAACTGAGAAAAAAAAAAGAAAAAAACATTCAGCAAAGTTATACTTCCGGTTGACAATTTTGACTGAACCATTGTATGGGGATCCATTGGGGCAGCTAAACGGATTCAAAACTTTTGGTTCTTTTAAAGATATTAATGAAAATTATCAAATTTTTGTTTAATTTTTTATTTCCTAACTTTCCACTAGGAAACCTGGAACCTCATCATCAGAGAACTATGAAACATACTTAACATAAAAAAAATAATTTTTTTTTTTTTCATTTCTATGCAATTGTTATAATTAATTCATATTATAGGTACTGACCGTTGAAGTCATCTACACAGAATTGATAGATAAGTCTTAATCTGACGATGGATGAGAATCCGAAACTGGTCAGAATATTCAATAAAATGAGAAGCATAACTACGTCGGATAAAACCATATCCAACATTGCGTACCCTACTATATATTTAATATATACCTGATTTAGTATTTTTGCATTAGTAAATGATATTGAATTTGCTGTAACATAGTTACATGTGATTATATTGTATTGAAGTGATACTTTAGAGAAAAGCAAAACGCTACTCCATAATCATCCTAAAAAAATAAGTAAAAATCCAAAACTAACAGTGAATAGTTATTTATGTGTGTAAAGAAAATCGTTGGAACTGTTTTCGAGTAAATTGTGAAAAAAATACAAGAAAAAAAAATTTGAGTAAAGTTGCATTTCTTGTTAATGGATTTTGCCCGAAACCTTCGTGTCAAAACCCCCGGTGGTAGTACCAAATTTGAAAGCTCCCTATAATTTTTTATTTTTTTTAGATATATTTTGTTCACGATACGATGGATGAATATCCGAAGCTTCGGACGATGGATGAATAACCGAAACCGGTTAGGAACAAAACCAATATGCATGCTATGACGGATAAAATACCGGATGAACAATTGTTGTTTGAAAGTTTCTCTTTCTGAAAAACATGACTAGTTAAGGAAAAGTCTTGATACAGAACAGGACAGATAAACAAACAAATTACATTCAAAAATTGACAAAACTTTTGTGTCATTCGTAGTAAATCAACGTAATTTTAAAAATGATTAACAGTGACGCGTTCTCTAATACCAGACGATGGAATTTGAGAACGGCGTCGCGACAGGCACAGGCGTCAAAGTGGCTAAACAACGTTTGATGCATAAAAACGGCATTGTAAAGAATTGTATAATCTCAGCAAATAAATATATTTTTTTTTTTTTTTGAATTATTTCAAAAAATCTGGTGTGAAACACTCACACAACTTTCTCTTACTCCAGTACTCAAAATTATAATTGACAAATTTTATAGTTATTGTACCAAATTTAATGAAATTCGTCGAAAAGTGAAAACACTGTCCAGTAAAACTGTCCGGTTTACTAATTTCCTTGAAACTCGGAATTTGGGTCATATATTAATTTCTAGTTATTTCAATTTGAATGACAGAATTGTATAATCAACTGTGATAGCATTTTAAAGAAAAACATAACCCCCCTCCACCAAAAGTCCCCTTAAATGAATTTATCAGGAGAAAAGTTTCAAATAAAAGTTGTAGCTCTTTATATGTATAGTTAACAATGCTGGTTTAAAGAAAATCGTTGGAGCCATTTTCGAGAAAATACCAGAAAACTGGAAATTATATTTCAGTAAAAACGCACTTCCGGTTATCTATTTTTTTTCAAACTCGGAATTTCAACAACATATTTAATTCTAATTAACATTATTTAGATGACAGAATTGTCTAATATACTGAAACAGCAGTTAAGATGAAAACCTAACCCCACCCCTCCCCCAGAAGTGCCCTTAAATGAATTTTCCTGGAGAAATGTTTCAAATAAAAGTTGTAGCTCTTTGTATGTGTAGTTGATATAGCAAGTTTAAAGAAAATCTTCGGAGCCATTTTTGAGAAAATTGCAAAAACGTAAAAAAAACAACTAGTAAAGTGGTACTTCCGGTTGAGGAATATTGAACATAACGCACCGTCAGATCCCATGGTGATACCTAAACGTAATATCAAGTTTGAACTTTCTACGATTTTTCGTTTTTGACCTATGCTGTTCACATACATACACACACACACACACACAAACCATTTGCTAAAAACCACTTTTTTTGACTCAGGGGACCTCAAAGCGGATATTTCCAGTGAAAACTCGATATCGAAAATTGGACAGGATTACAATACTTCCTCTTACTAGGAGTAAGAGAAAGTAAAAAGAGTTACAAATGATCTTCTTTATAGGTAAAAACCTATCATCACTCTTACTTAAAAAAAAAAATAAATAAATAAAAAAAAATTGATAGTGGGATATTGAAAGGTCTGTCAGTTAGTTTAAATTTAAATTTCGCAACAAATTTTGTGGGTTTTGTTATAGAGCGCAGTACCACATAAGGGCCCAGGCCCGTTCAATTATAAAAGTCTTAAAATTGCCTTAAATAGATAATAAAGCATATCACTTTTATTTGATACTTACTTTTTTTTTGTTAATAGATTTTGTTTTATTGGAGGTGATGTACCCGTAATATACCCTCACGTGTTGCTCTAGTGGCTACTGCTCTCGCCTTTCGTGCGAGAATTCAGGATTCGATTCCTGTGAAGGCAGTCAGTGTTAACCCAGCATCGTGATAAAAACTTGGATGTGTGATGTGATGGCAAGAAGAAAGAAGATATAATTTTTAATAATTTATAAATCTAAAAATTATAACTAGTGGTTCCAGCCAGCCGCTATCTGTAGGTCAAGAACCGCGGCAAAACCCTTTCAAACAGGGGTCATTATATAGTGAAAAGAACCGCCGCCACACCTGGCCTGTATTTCCTTCATACAAGGGTCAATGTACACTCAAGAGGCCACCCCGGACCGACCTCCCCTAAAGTCAATATACTACGCGAAATGTCTTAGTGTGGCACGTACTTACACATCTGCCAATGTGTAAGTGATGCAAATATAAACGTCGCACCACTGGAGGAGGGGATCAGTTACAAATCAGTATTCAATCAGTTAATCATCAGTCATCGTTCATGTCAGTCAAGTTCAAGTTATCAAGCAGTTAAGTTTCACACATCGCGAGCGCGTACCCTATTCAAGGTTTTAAACACTATTTCTTTAATAATTATTAATCATTTCATAATTCTTATATTCATTTACAATTGTGCATCTTAGTTTACCTATTTCAAACACTTTAATTTATTTGTTACAATATAGTTTATTTTCATAAATCAGTAGTACGTATTTCGTATGCCAATTCTCTAAAACTCTCTAACTTACTCCTCACATCAACTCCCGATACCAAGACATCTGATTCCAATACATCTGGTGGCAGCGGTGGGATCCGATCACTGATTCCAATACAGATGCTACAGTTAGTAGCGCCCTAGGTAGCGAAGGCTGCTTCCTAGACAGCGTAGGAACTGCGGCGTGCTTACCACACGTCCTCCAAATCAAATCGCCGTTTTGCAAGCCTTGGCTCTTCATGGGCTGTGTTGCGCCATAGGGTAGCTAATATAAGGTTTCGTCTAAAGTTCTAAATTTGTCAATTTTTTTTTTTTTTGGAAATTAAATTAACTACAATATAAGAGAAAGTCGTGTGAGTGTTTCATACCGCATTTTTTTTTTTTTCAAAAAGTATGTAAAGTGGAATTTGCTCTGTGCAAGTCTGTGTTGTCCACACTGACTGACAAATGCATCCTGAAGATGGGTGAACGCCCAGAAACCGGTCGTCGATGACCATAAAATGAAGCCAGGCTAACATGGAAAATGTCTCTGTTGCTTTCCAATTCTGCGGAACCAACCACCACAACAACTAACATTGATATGTTTAGGTATCACTTTTAGAACCGAACAAAAGGAAGTAATAAACCTGTCAAAAAATTTCTCAATCGGAAGTACCATTTTTACTGGACAGATTTTTCATCTTTTTCCCGATTTTGCTCAAAAATAAATTAATTTAATGAAATCCCTTCGGTGCTGTTTTACTTTCTCTTATTCTTGTTACTTACTAACAGGAAGTATTGTAATCGTGTCGAATTTACGATATGAAGTTTTCACCGGAAATATCCGTTTTGAGGTCCCCTGAGTCCAAAAAAGTGTTTTTTTTTTTTTAGCAAATGGTCTGTTTGTATGTGTGTATGCATGTGTTAAACAACAGTAATACAAAAAGGTAGAATCGATTATCGAAGGGTGTTCCAGCTGATAGAGAGGTTATCGGAAGTGTGTATGGTTACGAAAAAATATCTTTGTGTGTGAAGTGTTAATAAGAATTTGTTTTATGTATTTTGTGTTCCTATTCATTGATTTGTTGGTGAAAATATATTATGTCGACAACTGTGTGTTCTCTCTGTTTTTTTCTATTGTATACACATTCTAAATAAAAACCTAGGCAGTGAGCTACGGGTTAACTGGGAGTTAAACAATTTCAGAAGTGGGATTAGGATATATATATATATATATATATCAGGATTGAGTTTAGGATTCTTGTGTGAATCGAACTGAGCGGAAAGGACTGTAAGTAAACTGAAGTCAATGTGAAAGAAGAAGGAGGAAACAATCCAAGTAAGAATACGATTCCTATAAGATTTCATCATTGAAGAGTGACCAAAACTATATTTACGCCACAACGGCACATGTTACCCAACTCAAGGGCTTCGGGAACAGCGACGAGGTGGAGGAAGAAGGTTCCTCAGCCAGCAGCGAATCAGAGACCGAGACCGTAGAACCTGTAAGAAGACCTCAGTGGAATAAAAGGAAACCCAAGGAACTTGAAGACTATGTTTGCTAATACCGAAGACAGATTGAGGACAATCTGGAGTGCAGAATGGCCGAATGTTAAACAACAGTAATACAAAAGGTAGAATCAATTATCGAAGGGTGTTCCAGCTGAAAGAGAGGTTATCGGAAGAGTGTGTATGATTACGAAAAATATCTTGTGTGTGAAGTGTTAATAAGAATTTGTTTTATGTATTTGTGTTCCTATTCATTCATTTGTTGGTGAAAATATATTATGTAGGCAACTGTGTGTTTTCTTTATTTTTTTCTATTGTACACACCTTCTAAATAAAAACCTATCAGTGAGCTACGGGTTAACTGGGAGTTAAGACATGTGTTATGCGAACAGCATAGCTCAAAATCAAAAAACCGTAGAAAGCTGAAACTCCGTTTAGGTATCACGATGGGATCTGACAGTACGTTATCTGGCAAAATTCCTCAACCGGAAGTACCACTTTACTAATTGTTTTTACTTTCTCTTACTCCTAGTAAGAGGAAGTATTGTATCGTGTCAAATTTTCGATATCGAGTTTTCACCGGAAATACCTTTTGAGGTCCCCTGAGTCCAAAAAAGTGGTTTTTAGCGAATGGTTGTGTGTGTGTGTGTATGTATGTGAACAGCATAGCTCAAAAACGAAAAATCGTAAAGTTCAAACTTGATATTACGTTTAGGTATCACCATGGGATCTGACGGTGCGTTATGTGTCAATATTCCTCAACCGGAAGTACCACTTTACTAGTTGTTTTTTTTTACGTTTTTGCAATTTTCTCAAAATGGCTCCAAGATTTTCTTTAAACTATCAACTATACATATAAAGAGCTACAACTTTTATTTGAAACTTTTCCCCTGATAAATTCATTTAAGGGGACTTTTGGGGGAGGGGGGTTATGTTTTTCTTTAAAATGCTATCACAGTTGATTATACAATTCTGTCATCCAAATTGAAATAACTAGAAATTAATATATGACCCAAATTCCGAGTTTCAAGGAAATTAGTAAACCGGACAGTTTTACTGGACAGTGTTTTCACTTTTCGACGAATTTCATTAAATTTGGTACACTAACTATAAAATTTGTCAATTATAATTTTGAGTACTGGAGTAAGAGAAAGTTGTGTGAGTGTTTCACACCAGATTTTTTTTTTTTTTTTTACTTTTTGGAGATTTTGTCAAAAATGGCACCAACTATTTTCTTCAAACTTGGTATATCAACTACACATACAAGAGCTATAACTTTTATTTAAAACATTTCTCTGGAAGAATTCATTTAAAGGCACTTTTTAGGGGAGTGGGTGGGGTTATGTTCCTCTAAAGTGCAATCATAGTTGGATTATACAATTCTATAAGGGAGTGGAGCGAAGGATCCGCCCTGGCTAGTATTAGCAAGCATGCCACTAAGTGGTATACAGATGGGTCTAAGACCCTCGAAGGAACCGGGGCAGGAGTGTTTGGGCCTAGAACCAAACACTCGGAACCCATGGGCAGGTTTCCTAGCATCTTCCAGGCGGAAATTCACGCTATTGGAAGGTGCGTTCAGATGAACCTTGACAGAGGATATCGGAATCAGGAGATAGTTATCCTATCCGATAGTCAGGCGGCCATTAAAGCACTGAGTTCTCATGTTATCAGTTCTAAAATGGTATGGGAATGCCTAGGTAAGCTTAATGACCTAGGCAGAAGAAATAAAGTTACCCTATATTGGGTGCCGGGACATGGCGTGGAAGGTAATGAGGCAGCCTGGCAAAAGAAGGCGCTGTATCTCCTCTCATTGGGCGGAGCCCTTTTGTGGAGTTAGCGACCAAGTACTCTTAGAAGAAATCAAGAAGGAGGAGGTGGCGAAAAAAGCTCGTCTCTGGATCACACCCGGGAACTGAGACAGGCCAAGGTCTGTCTGGGTGGTTGTAACCAGGAAAGGTCGAAAGGCTTCATCAGTCTGAGTAAGAATAGGACCCGTATTCTTACGGGATTCCTTACTGGGCATTGCAGTCTCAGGGGACACCTGAGGAAGCTTGGCCTAGAAGATGATGGCACATGAAGATTCTGTGGAGAGATGGAGGAAACTCTGATACACCTCCTCACAGACTGTGATGCCGTCATTCGAAGAAGATTTAGTAGTCTGGGCTGTTACCAGATAGGGGAGGAGGAAATACCTACCCTAGAACCTTCCAGGATTTTGGGATTCCTTAGGGAGTTCAACCTGGAGGGGGTGCTGTAGATGAGCTAGCTCAACATGGTCGCAGTACAGAACTTTAAAAAAAAAAAACAGTTCAACAGCAGGCCAATTAACTGCAGACTATATAGAACATACAAATCGTGCAGTTTTTGAATTACCCCAGTGATGATAAACTGTGTGTGAATATGCAAAATATTTTCAGTTTTTTTCATTGGCAACAATTACTCAAAAAGGTTTCCAAAGATTTTCGTCCAAACAAGAATAAAATATGCATGACCAAATCAAGTGAATTTTTAGGTAAAGACAGACACGGGCGGTTTTAACAGAAGCGTTTAACGAGTCGATGGCCCGACTCAATATGTCATGACTATATCATAATAGTGTAAAACATACACAGCGGTGCCGAGCGTTTCGTTTCGTGAGGCGGTTTTAAAACAGAGTCCGGTAGGTGGTTGATGTGGGGGGGAACTGAGTCGGTAGAACTCACTCGAAGTCACTCGAAAGGTTTCTTTCTTAACGAGTTCAGATGGCTCTGTTTAGACAAGGGCGTTTGTTGACTCATTTTGTTTAGAAATGGCTGGAGAAAAATTTGATTCCGAAAAGCTAATAAACGAAGTAGAAAATCGACCGACACTTTGGGATATGAGGGGAAAAAGTATCCTTCTTTCTTAGCTTTTCTTGGCAAATTGTGAGTAACTAATCAAAAATACTTCGCGACATCCTAATGATTAAGTCGAAAAATTTTTCATCGTTTCTTTGTACTTCAGCAGACAACGTATGAAAATGCCGTTTTTGTTGCCTTTCTTTGATAATTGGATGTAATCCACATTCTTCGTTTTATTTATTTATTTTTTTAATAAATTTTCCAATGCAAATACTATATTGATAAATACACCACGTCGTCCATACTGGCAAACCGCATCGATCACTGCACAAATTGGTTGATAAAATAGCTCAATGTGGTTTGTTAGAACGCTATCGACTCGTGAAACGCTACGGTTAAAACCGCCCGTGTCTGTCTTTACCCTTAGACAGTATTCATTAGATATTTACCGACAACACCTGGAAAATAAAATCCAAGACCTACGAAAAAACAAAATCTGGTGTGAAACACTCACACAACTTTCTCTTACTCCAGTTTACAAATTATTTGTAATTGACAAAGTTTATAGTCAAAATTTAATGAAATTCCGTCTGTGTTTCTATGGAGAAAAAAAAACTGATCAGTTTAAACATATATTTCTTGTTTACTAATTTGCTTGAAGCTCGATATACTAATTAATTTTGTCTAGATGGTAGGAACTGTATAATCAACTAAGATAGCACTTCAGAAGGAAATATAAACCCTACATCTCTCCAAAAAAAAAAGCCCCCTTAAATGAGTTTATCCGGGAGTTTCAAATAAAAGTTATAGCCTCTTTATATGTGTAGTTCACATAATTAGTTTAAAGAAAATCGTTGGTGCCGTTTTAGAAAAAAATAGCGGAACATTCAAAAATACTTTTTAGTTTGAAAACTAACTTCCGGTCATCGAATTTTCTTCAAACTCGGAATTTCAACAATATACTCGTATTTAATTCTAATTAATATTATATAGATGATAGAATTGTATAATAAACGGAAATAGCACTTTAAAGGACAACAGAAATATTTCAAATAAAAAAAATGGTAGGCTCTTTGTATGTGTAGTTAATATAACAAGTTTAAAGAAAATAGTTCGAGCCAATTTCGATAAAATGGCAAAAAAGAAAAAGTGAAAATAACCATTCAGTAAAGTGTTAATTCTGATTGAGGAATTTTGACGATAACCACACCTACAATGTCGGATCTCATGGTGATACCTACCTAAACGGAATATCAAGTTTGAACTTTCTAAGATTTATTCGTTATTGTGCTATGCTGTTCACACACACACACACACAGATCATTTGCTAAAAACAACTTTTTTTGGACTCAGGGGACCTCAAAACAGATATTTCCGGTGAAAACTCGATATCGAAAATTTGACACGATTACAATACTTCCTCTTACTACGCGTAAGAAAAAGTAATAATTTTAAAGAAGATGTACGTATACTCACAGCAGTGATTAATTTAAGTGTTAATAACTTAATAAGAATACTAAGAAACGCAATTAAGTTATTATTATTAAGTCATAGGAAAAAGTTAATTTTACAATATATCGCTACCAAGTGGTACGTACATTTAAATACTTCTTTTAACATTTTTTTAAATTTATCCACAAAGTTTCTTCTAAACATTGAGGGAGAAATCAAAGTAGTGGAATTTTAAATCTTTAAAATTTCATCTGGTTGTTAAGAATCTTAACATAGCAATTATTATTACGCTTTTTTCTGCATTAATATGCCCCGCAAAGGGGTATCTGTTGCATGCACTTACTTGGGGAGTAGCGACCCCACGGGTTACCATAGCTCAGTACTCCATGCACTTCGTCAGAACAGTAAACAATACACTTAAACTGCGAGGCATGTCCAGTAAGTAAGTGTACTGAGGCTCTCACGGCCGGAGGGATTTTGTTTTCGACATGTTGGCTACACTATCGTGTAGCCTGATTCCTCCCCTCCGCAACGAGACCGGTTCGAGGTCAGTACGTTGAGAACTGTCGACGCGACAATACGTTTCGTGAAAAATGTCAATCCAATCTCCCGCCAAGTGTGAAATATTCAAGGTCGGGCAAGAGTTTTTGAGACGCTACAAACTCCATGGAGATGAATTTCTCCGCTCCATCATTACTGGAGATGAAACTTGGGTTGCACACTACACACCTGAAACCAAAAAGGCAGTCTCAACAGTGGCGTCACACCACTTCACCCTCCGCCAAAAAGTTCAAAACCACAATTTCAGCCAAGAAAATCATGGCATCCGTGTTTTGGGACTGTCAAGGCATAATTTTAATTGAATATATGCCTCAAGGGGAGACCATCAACTCTGCAAGATACTGTGAGACCCTAAAAAAATTGCGGAGGGCGATTCAGAACAAAAGGAGAGGCATGCTGACAAAGGGAGTCTGCCTGCTGCACGACAATGCCAGACCACACACTGCTTGCCTCGTTTAAATGGGATGTCCTGAACCATCCCGCGCATTCCCCTGACCTAGCACCTTCAGATTACTATCTCTTTACCTCCCTGAAGCTGCACATGGGTGGAAAAAGGTTTTCAACCGACGAGGAGGTGAAGGGGAGGTGGAGAAGTGGACGAAGGGGTTGGCGGGAAACTACTTCGAGGAAGGCATCAAAAAATTAATACCCCGGTTCACCACCTGCATTGAGAGGAATGGTGACTATGTCGAAAAATAGCTTACACATGTACTAATGTAACCAGGTAATTTTTTTGTTCAAATAAAAATTTTTGTAACCTACAAAAATTCAGTACACTTACTTACTGGACATGCCTCGTACATACATACACTCTATACTTTACAGACAAGGACAAACACAGTACACAAACTAGGGTCAACGTCCCTAATTAATTGGCGTAAGCCAAGGGAGTAGAAAAGGATTAGCTCGGTGGTAGCGGGCTGGACTAGCAAATCGGAGGTCCACGGGTTCGAATCCAGCATGCTGCCCTTATAGATTTTCTGTTCCTAAAAAGCCTCTACAGCTTACTATTCCAGTGATGGGCAGCGTTGTCTGTATCTACAGAACACTGCTTTTGGAGGCCGTCAGTGCACTGAGAAGTCCCCCGGGGGACACAATAGATCTTTCAGGTAGCACTACAATAATCCCTTACAATTTAACAATCTGCACTAATACAATCGCCATATTTTTGTGTCAGTTTTTTTTTTTTTTTTTTGAGATGTTAGTAGCTTCAATAATTTATTAAAGCAACTGCCATCCATGTGTAAATAATTTTATTGCAGATATTTTGCAAATATCCGTTTTGAAGTACCCTTAAGTCCAAAAAAAGGTAGATAATTAGTAATTGGTCTGTATGTATACGAGAAATCGCAAAATGTTCGAACTTGATATTTCGTTAAAAGTGCTACCAGAAGACCCGAGAATAAGCTTTTTGTAAAAATCGTAAAAATCGAAAATTCCACTTTATTGAATAGTTTTTTTTTTTTTTGATGACTTTCATGAAACGACATTAAACTTTGATATATCAACTACACATACAAAGAGCTACAACTTTTATTTGAAACATTTCTCTCGGAAAATATATTTAAGGGCAGTTACGGTGGTGGGGAGGGGTTATGTTTTCATCTAAAATAGTATTTCAGTTTATTAAACAATTCTATCATCTAAATAATATTAATTAGAATTAAATATGTTGTTGAAATTTCGAGTTTGAAAGAAATCGGATAACCAGAAGTGCGTGTTTACTTTACCACTTTAATAAATAATTTTTTTTCACTTATTCGCAATTTTCTCAAAAATAGCACCGACAGTTTTCTTGAAACTTCGTAGATAAACTAGACATACAAAGATCTACAACTTTTAATTAAAACATTTCTATGGGAAAATTCATTTAAGGGCACATTTAGGGGAGGGATGGGGTTATGTTTTTCTCTAAAGTACTATCATAGTTGATTATACAATGCTATTATCCAAACAAAATTAATTAGAAATAAATAGTTGGCCAAAAATTCCGCGTTTCAAGAAAAAATTAGTAAACCGGAAGTGCACTTTTACTGAACAGTTTTTTTTTTCAGTTTTCGACGAATTTCATTAAATTTGGTACACAGACTATAAAATTTTGTCAATTATAATTTTGAGAATTGGAATAAAAGAAAGCTGTGTGAGTGTGAGTTTGAAGATAATTGGATAACCGGAACTGCGTTTTTATTGCCCCTAATAAAATCATTTAATGAAGGAGTTTTTGGCCGAGGGATAGTTAGAATGTTTTCCGCTAAAGGTCCTATCGTAGTTGATTAATATAATTCTACCTATCATTTAAACAAAATTAATTAGAAATAAATAGATTTGTCAAAAATTTCTATAATTTCAAGAGTTTCAAGAAAATTAGTATACCGGAAGTGCCATTTTTTTTTTTACTGAATAGCTTTTTCCGTTTTTTTTTTTTTTTTTTTTTGCAATTTTCTCCATTAAAAAAAAACACCGACGAATTTCATTATATTTTTGTATACTAACTATAAAATTTTTCACTTATAATTTTTTAATTTTTGAGAACTGGAGTAAAGAGAAATTTGTGTGAGTGTTTCACACCAGATTTTTTTTTTCTTATTCGGTTACGTTGTCTTTTTTTTTTGCACTGAACGGACGATTTAAACTGAATGAGTAGGACGGGGTAGAATTGCAGGTTGTAAAACTGCCAGTTCTACTGAAATAGTGTGTGGAAGCCAGAGTCAGTTTAAAATCTTCAGTTCAAACAGACATGTTAGTCCCGCTGCCTGCCGTTAAACTTGTTTAACTTACTTAACCTCTATTACAATGTTTTCTTTAAATGTACGATAATTTCACTTAGCACTAATATAAATACAAAAATGGTGGACAATAAATTAAATGTTTCCAAAATAAGTGATAATAAGATTTATATGTATGGCAAATAGCAAACAAATTTTAAAAAAAAATTAAGTAATAAAGTCGCAACTTCCGGTTAACCAATTTTCTTCACATGGTAATTTTAGAATCGTACATTGCACTGAAGCGGTATTTTAGAGGGAACCTTAACAATTTTTTTTATTTGATTTTATTTTCAAATTTGCTCGCTCATATGTCCTACGAGCCATGTCCAGTAAGTAAGTGTACGAATTTTTGTAGGTTACAAAAATTTTTATTTGAACAAAAAAATTACCTGGTTACATTAGTACATATGTAAGCTATTTTTCGACATAGTCACCATTCCTCTCAATGCAGGTGGTGAACCGGGGTATTAATTTTTTGATGCCTTCCTCGAAATAGTTTCCCGCCAACCCCTTCGTCCATTTCTCCACCTTCCCTTCACCTCCTCGTCGGTTGAAAACCTTTTTCCACCCATGTGCAGCTTCAGGGAGGTAAAGAGATAGTAATCTGATAGGTTAGGGGAATGCGCGGGATGGTTCAGGACATCCCATTTAAATGAGGCAAGCAGTTCCTTCGTGGCGTTGGCCGTGTGTGATCTGGCATTGTCGTGCAGCAGGCAGACTCCCTTTGTCAGCATGCCTCTCCTTTTGTTCTGAATCGCCCTCTACAATTTTTTTAGGGTCTCACAGTATCTTGCAGAGTTGATGGTCTCCTCTTGAGGCATATATTCAATTAAAATTATGCCTTGACAGTCTCAAAACACGGATGCCATGATTTTCTTGGCTGAAATTGTGGTTTTGAACTTTTTGGCGGAGGGTGAAGAGATGTGACGCCACTGTTGAGACTGCCTTTTGGTTTCAGGTGTGTAGTGTGCAACCCACGTTTCATCTCCAGTAATGATGGAGCGGAGAAATTCATCTCCATGGAGTTTGTAGCGTCTCAAAAACTCTTGCCCGACCTTGAATATTTCACACTTGGCGGGAGATTGGATTGACATTTTTCACGAAACGTATTGTCGCGTCGACAGTTCTCAACGTACTGACCTCGAACCGGTCTCGTTGCGGAGGGGAGGAATCAGGCTACACAACAGGGTAGCCAACATGTCGAAAACAAAATCCCTCCGGCCGTGAGAGTCTCAATACACTTACTTACTGGACATGCCTCGTATATAACATACATTGTAGAGAGCCAAATAAATAAACCATTTGAATTTTTAACGTCTCTAAGATTCGTCAGAACCATCAAAATCTATTTTTTTTTTTTGCAGGAAATGTTTCAAATAAAAGTGATACATTTTTGTCTAAGTAACAAGCATTCCACGTTTAAAGAAAATCGTCCAGTACGTCCAGTTTTAACCGATGTAATGGGATCCGAATCATTAAAGATTCCACAGCATCCGAAGAGCGGAAAAACCCAAAAAATGAATAAAAAAAAAAGTTAGCTACTTTCCATCTAGGCCTGACTAGGAAGGTACAGGACAGTTCAATTCATATAAATAGAAGACAGCAGTACAGTTCAAAAGCAGTTTTACAACAGTTTACGACGAGTTTACAACCAGTCAGCAATCTTCTACTACTTTCTCGTATCATTCAGCCAGTCTGCCCTCTCTCTCTATATATATGTATATAATATCTCGCTACGTAACTTCTATTGTAAAGTCCTTGCAGTTTGTGAATTCTATTCATTATACTACAGTGTTCAGCATATCATCTAGTTTATTTCTCTAAAATCCATTCTCTCTAATTCTAATTCTCACACTTTTCCCCATTACACGATTTTCTTTTAAATTTGGAATTATATTAATACTCTGAATTAATATTAATACCGGTGGGAAAAACCATATATTACACTGAAGTGATACTTTTAAGGGAAAGCACCTATTGCCCGAAAAAGAAACGCTTATCCTCTCCTACATTCAAGACAAACGAAGGGAAGCTGTCAGAGCAAGGAACTGTTTAAGTATCCTACTAAAAACGATCCAGATGTTATAATACCCTGATGATATGTGTGGCTGCGAATATAATACAGACCAGTCTCAGGAGAAACGTCGGATTCCATAGTAGCCTCTCTTCGAGGGATTTGTGGCTGTTAATTGCGATAGTAGTCATTTTAATCGGAAAGACAAGAACTATTTTGGTGGCTATCGACAAAGTGCCCAGTGACAGAGTATAACGGAGGTGAAAAGAAGAAAGAATTTGAGAAAATGGATTTTTATGAGAGATAAACTAGATAATATGCTGAACACTGTATAATGAATAGAACACAGAAACTGTAAGGACTTTACAGTAAAATATAACTTAGTTAGTGAGAGAAATATAAAGAGACTGATTGGCTGAGTAATAAGAAAGTAGTAGATAGGTTGTTGACTGGTTATAATGTAGTAAAACTGTCCGTAAACTGCTCTTCAGCTGTCGCTCTATTTATAAGTATCGAACTTTCCCTCCCTTCCTAGTCGGGCCTAGGTGGGGAGTAACTAACTTTTGATACATTTAATGTCTGCTTTTTCATTCTTCGGATCCTATTACACAGAAAAAAAGTAGTGTTTTCAGTTTCCCAGGCTGCCATTAACGCTCCCTGCGTAATTCCCAAACAGAGAATGACTAGATTCTTACATGAAGAAGGTAACTCGAAAGGTCCTTAAAAGTACCAAGGCCTCCTCCATCATTATCTTTCGCCATTCCTACGTTGCCTGGGGCACTCCACACCACCAGATACCCATTATGCTGAGATCCTCCTCCACTCGAGTCAACCACCTGTTAGGTAGGTGCCTTCTGTGCTTTCTACCCCAAAGCATAACCCTCTACCGCTATTCTTTTTCCATAAAGGTGCTTGCACCTCTTCGTTGGGCATTATCGCACACACCGGTCGCTAAATCCTGTGGACGACTCTTCTCTCCAAGACTTCCAACAATTTCTGGTCAGTGTTGGTAAGGGACCATGACATGTAAAGAGCACCAATAATACTGAACAAACACATTTGAATTTTAAAGTCTCAGATTCCTCAGAATCACGTAAAAAATGAAAAATTTCAGAAGAATGTTACAAATAAAAGTGATAGGCTTATATCTGTGCAGTTAGCAATGCCATGTTTAAAAGAAATCGTTATCCAGAAAAATCCCCCCCCCCCCAAACATATTCAGTAAAATCGCAATTCCAGTTATTCAAATTTGGAAATGTAGCAATGCTACTAATTTGCGAGGGTCATTTAATAAGTAACGAGATAAAGCGCTTTAGCTCAAAAACGACTTGTTTAATCAATACAATAGTTTCAGTGTGCCAAGTTGGCAACCTTGTACTTAGTTTCTCAACAACTATTAGAGAGTATTTGGTAAGCATAACCTCAAATGTGTTCAGTTAGCAATGACGAGTCCTCTCGAGCATTGCACCTCGGAAGAACTGATTAGATTTTTAGTTGCAAAGGGTATCAAAGGAGTGAAATCCACCAAAGAATGTTGCAAGTGTACGGGAATAACTGTTTGAACCGTTGGAACGTCTACAAATTGGTAGAACAGTTTAAAAATGGCTGTGACGAGCAATGAAATGGACAACCGGTTGAAGTTGCAAATTTCCTCCCTCGAATCTCGCATTAACGCGTTAATTCAGGGCAGCAGGCGTATTACTGTTGAACTGATAGCTGAAGAAGTGCACGCGAGTGTTGGAACTATCCAGAACATTATTCAGAATAAGCTGCAATACAAGAAAACTTGTGCGACATGGGTTCCAAGAAACCAAGAAAAAGTGGGGTGGGAGATCCTTCCACATCCCCCCAACAGCCCCGACTCGCCCCATCGGACTTCCATTTGTCTGAACCCCTGAAGGAGACTCTACGTGGGAAACATTTTCAATCCAATGAAGAAGTTAAAAATCAGGTGCAAAAGTGGCTTCGAGATCAACCCAAAGATTTTATGCCAGAGGCATACACAAAAATTAGAAGAACGATGGGACAAGTGTATAAATATTGCTGGGGGACTATGCTGGAAAAGTAGCCAAAGTTTTGTATTGATTAAATAAATCGTTTTTGAGCTACAGCAATTTGTCTCCTTTTTTTTTTTTGAATGACGCTGGTATATTAATATTATTTAGGAGGCAGAACCATACATTGTACTGAAATGGTACTTTAGAGGAAAGCTTCATGCTATCTTGTTCCCTCACGACCCCTAAAATATCAATTTTCCCGAGAAAATCATTGAAATAAAAAATGACAGGTATTTATGTATGTAGAATGCATACGAAGCAAACAGCTGGAGCCCCGTTTTGTTGAGGAAATCGCAAAAAAATGAGAGAAAAAAAAAAAAACCTGTGCGTTGTTAGTATCTAAACGGAAAACTTACCATACAAACCAATTCGCTAAAAAAGCAATGTTTTCAGAATTTGAAAACCTTAAAATATGTGTATTTCCGGTGAAAACTCAAATTTCAAAGAGTAGACACGATCGTAATAAAATAAAAGAAAAAGTAATGCCTATCTTTTCAGGAGGGAGGGGGCTTAACGTCCAATAAACTGCCAAAGTAGATGTCGTGGAAATAGGCGGAAGTACCTACTTTAACTATTAACATGTTTTTAAACAAATATAAAATTTAGCAGTTATACGCGGGACTCAAACTGGGTACCACCCAATCATAAATCCATGCTCATAACCACTACACCAATACCCGCCCCAAACAAGATCGTAATATTTCCTTCTGTTGGGAAATAAACAGAGACTAAAACATTTAAAGCTAAAGATAATTTATAATTGAATTAACTGTAGTGAAGGTTTTATACCAGAAATATTCATTTCTGAGAAATGATATGTACAAACTTACTTCAAAACCACACACACACACACAATCATTATTTCCGATGAAAATTCAATTTTAGATAACTTACACAAATGCAATTAATTTACTATTAGGAAAATGTAAAAATCGATGTGTTGTACCATCAAAAATATTAAATATGTAAGTTGTTAAATATGTATACATCTATTTAATGCAGTTAGTGCTGGCTAGTTACATAACTATGCCGTTGTTTTTTTAATTACTCTGAATCTTTCTTTTCATTGTTTTAAGCTACAAAGTACTTCGAGAAAAAAAAAAAAAAAATCTGGCAAAAAACAAACACTCACACGGCTAAATAAAATTTCTTGGCAAATTTTTCAAAAATAAAAGTTTTAGTTTTTAAATATGTATCATTAATATAACAATATTTCATACAAAAGTGATAAAGTAAGTATTATATATAAGACCAAATTTTGTGTCTTTGAAACTCAGAATTTTGGCAACATATTTAATTCTTGATTAATATTACGTATATGAATGTATAGAATTGGACAATAAATTGAAATAGCACTTTAAAAGAAAATCTAACCTTACCCCTCTCTCAAAATTTACCCCTTAAATGAATTTTCCCCGAAAAATGTTATAAATAAAAGTTTTAGCTCTTTGTCTTTAGATTTTTCTCTATATAGGAACCTGTACTGTTCAGTTTTGGACAGTGTTGTTCTGTAATTATAAAGGGACTGTCCGAAGGCCGGCACGGCGACTTTAAGAAGGCTCTGGGAGCCAATAATCTAAGATATTAACGCGCGCGCCAAAAAAAAAACAAACGATTTTCTTGAAACTTGAAATTTTGACCGCATATTAATATACCACATAAAGATGGAATAACATAAAAACATTAAGAGCATTTATATATTTCAGTCATTTTAGTGGCCACTAAAGTCCAGCAGTGCTATAAATGATTTCAGTTAACTATAAATGACTTCAGTCATTTATAGACGATAGAATCGTACAATTGAAATAGCTAGCACTTTAGAGAAAATCTTAATGTCACACCTCACTCAGGACATCATTTAACATGTTTTGAACGGCGGGGAAAAAAAAACCTCAATAATTACTATTTGAGCCATGAAGGACACAAGTGACCCACGTGGTGATGTTTATTCGAACGTCTCCATAGGGCCGACTGTCTTCTCTAATCAAAGTTTTTTTACATATGATGTGCCCCGACACGGTTCAGTTTGAATAATCTTCTATCTCAGCCCTCAAAAAAATAAATAAATAACTCTGATCTGAAGCGCTCAAACAACTTTCTCTTACTCCAATTAGAAAACTTCAGATAGGTTGGCCATTTAATCGTAACTGAGAGGCCGCCAAAACTTCTCTAAAAGCAATTTTGTTTAAAATATTCAAATAAAAGTGATATGTTTTTTATCTGTGCAGTTTTCTTTCTACGTTTAAGAGAAATATTTCTGTAAAATCGCAGTACCGGTTAATCGGTAACTGCGGGGAAACCGGGTAACTTCATTTCTTCTACCTAGCTCGTTAAGCATACCTATGCATTCCTAAACTGATAACACAAGAGCTCAGTGCTTTAATGGCTGCCTGACTGTTGGATAGGATAACTAGCTAGGGAAGTATATAGTTATAAAACAGGGTGTCCGGGCTAAGTTTGTCCCCCCCCCTTTTTCTCGGTAATTATTGATGATGGAAAAAAAATTCAAATCATAACTCCCTTTATTTTTGAGCAGTATCTAATAATATTATAAAAAAAAATTCTGCTGCTGATATGCAGGTTACAGAAACAAACTTTTTTTTTTCAAATGGGAACCCCTATTTTTTTTTTTTTTTTTTTTTTTTGAGAAAAACAGTTTTGAAAAATTAAAAATGATTTGTAGTTCCAAGTCTGTTTTTAACAAATAAAGTAGGTTTTTACCGCTGGATGGTTAAAAAACAGTTGTGGATAAAACGCATAAGGCTTTTACCCAAAGGGCAAAAACAAAAATGCAAGATTACTTTAAGTCTTTTATTATTTTAAAGATGTATTATTTTAAGTCTTTGATTATTTTAAAATACTTTGAATCTACCTCAAACTTCCATTCGTTCCGGCAAGATGAACCGTCCATATTCGACCAACGAAAAACTGACATGTACGATATTTTTGTTGAATGCCGTCGTCAAGCTCAAAACAGCTGCAAGGGTTTACCAGGAGAGATTTCCTAAACGAAGATACCCAAGCCGGAAAACGATTGCTCGTATTGCTGTAACGTTCCGTTTGTTTGGCAGTGTCATTCGCCAAGGGCCAATAAATAGGGTTAGGAATGTTCGTACTTTCGATACTGGAGCTTGGTGTTACTACTGCATATGTAGGAGTATCCTAACACCCCATTCGATGTGGGTACCACATTGTTCAGGGGTTTCGTGATGGGGATCAAAAGCGCCGTCTTACTTTTTTGGCTCATATGAATGTATTAACAGAGGAAATTCCAGACATTTATTTCATACTTTAAGCACAAGATTAATATTTTTTAGATGAGATACGTCATTGGCAACACAGGAAGCCATTTTGTTTTCTAAGATCCAGTAGTCAGCGGTAAAAAAAACTTCTTTTTTTTTTTTTCATTCAAAAATTCATAACTTGGGTTCTACAAAAGCAATTTTAATTTTTCAAAAACAATTTTTCTCACAAAAAAAAAAAATGTACTTTTAGAATTCATAATAAGAAATAGGGGTTACCATTTGGAAAAAAAAAGTTTGTTTCTGTAACCTGCATATCAGCAGCAGAATTTTTTTTTTTTTTTTTTTTTGTAATATCATTAGATACTGCTCAAAAAATAAAGGGAGTTATGATTTGAAATGTTTTTTCCCGGAAGTTAGCCCGGAAACCCTGTATAAAAAAAAAATTTACAAAGCTCGAATTCAAGTCTTGTGATTCATGTAACTATATCACTAAATACATCATATGAAGAGTGTGACATTCCTCCATATCACAAGCGATTCAAATTCTAACCATAGAAGAAATGGAGATCCACCGACCTAACACCCTAGGTGAAAAACTAGAAAGGAGAAGTTTAAGTGAAGTACGGGGGGGAGGGGGGAGTTAAGAAACAATTTATAAACGCTAGGCGACAATCAAAATCATCATGAAAGTCTGTGATTCATTCCTTGCATACACACAACCATTAAGAAAACATTTATCATCATTCACTCTGCCAGCTCAGTCTGTCATTCTCGCTATGCTACCATACACGCTGTCTATTATATCAATACTGTAAAGTCCTTGATATATTCTTGTTTATTCAATCCAAATATATTCAATGTTCAGTCAGTGGTATATTTTTTATTCTTCAATTTTCCCCGTCTACCTCCCCCCCCCCATAAAAATACCACTGTAATCAGTAATTTTAGTTGGAGAATGTCGTGTGATTGTATAAAAGTTTTTACATTTCTTTTCTGTGTTTTTAATGATTTTTTTTTTTTTTTTTTTTTTTTTAAATAAAAATTCTGTATCATTAATAAATAAATCTAACTTATTATAACATATTTAAATATATATTTCTAATTTATTAATTAATATCTTCACATTTTTATCGCACCAAATACTTGGCAGTGCATATATTTTCAAAGTATTTGATGCAAATTAGTAATTTATTAAAAAAAAAAAAAATTTTTATTAATTGATTTATTTATTAAAAACTGGCTCCTTTCTTTCTATAATTTATTGAAACATACAACAGCAAGAATTCATTTAAATCATATCCTGCTTATGTGCTCTAAATTAGCTTAATTAAATTCAATTAAATCTTTAAAGAAACCAATGTAATTATCACTTTCTCTTACTGCTGAAAGAAGAAAGTACTGCGATCGTATAAAATGATCGTGTAATTGAATTTTTCACCGGGAAATACATATTTTCAGGTCCTCAGAATACGGAAAAAAATCTAGTGTGGAAATATTCACACGACTTACACTGATTACAATAATATACACATAATAGAAAATTTTCTTGAAAAAGTTTATGTATGTATAAAATCGGTTTGCCATAGAAAAAAATTAAAAAGTTGTCAAGAAGTTATCCCATACGCAAATGAGAGTAAACTAGTATGCAAATGAAGGGCTCCTCTGTTGCATAAAAAAGATTTTTAACCGGCAGTTTAAATTTTAACCTAATTCCGGGACACCATAAAGCGCACCCCTAATTTTCCATGATAGCTGTTTTTTTTTTTTTTTTTTTTTTTTTTTTTTTTATGGCCATTGACCAGTTTCGGGTGTTCGCCCATTATCAAGATTTTTTTGTTGTTGTCAAAACAGTGTGATAACAATATACTTGTACAAAGCAAATTTAGTTGATAAATATACTCTTGTTTTTCAGTTTCATCAGAGACATTTTTCGTGATAGTGTGATGTGATGGCAAGAAAAAAGAAGATGTAATTTTTAAATAATAAATAAATCTAAAAATTATAACTAGTGGTTCCAGCCAGCCGCTATCTGCAGGTTAAGAACCGCCGGCAAAACCCTTTCAAACAGAGGTCAATATACAGTCAAAAGAACCGCCGGGCAAAAACCCTTTCAAACACGGGTCAATATACAGTCAAAAGAACCGCCGCAACACCTGGCCTGTATTTCCTTCATACAAGGGTCAATGTACACTCAAGAGGCCACCTGGCCACCATCTGTTAACAGAGCAACAGCCTTTGTTAATTCAGACCTCCCTAAGGTCAATATACTACTACGAGAGATGTCTTAGTGTGGCACGTACTTACACATCAGCGATGTGTGAGTGATGCAAATATAAACGTCGCCCCACTGGAGGACGAAGATCAGTTACCAATCAGTACTCATCAGTCAAGCAACCAGTTATCAACCAGTTAGACATCAGTTAAGTTCGAGTTATCAAGCAGTTAAATTTCACACATAGCGAGCGCGTCCCTATTCAAGGTTCAAGGTTTTAAACACTTCTTCTTTAATATTTATTAATCGTTTCATAATTCTTATATTCATTTACAATTGTGCATCTTAGTTTATCTATTTCAAAACACTTTAAATTATTTGTTAAAATATAGCTTATTTTCATAAATCAGTAGCACGTATTTCGAATAACAATTCTCTAAAACTAACAACACTTACTCCTCACTTTCTCTCCCGATACCAAGACATCTGATACCAATACAATAGCCTGCTTCTTTTTTGTGGTTATCAACCGGTTTCGGGGAGTTCGCCCATCTTCATAGTGTATAAACTGAATTTGCTCTGTGCAAGTCTGTGTTATCACACTGTTTGGACAAACGTATCCTGAAGATGGGCGAACGCCCGAAGAAACCGGTCGATGACCACAAAAAAGAAGCAGGCTATCACGGAAAATGTCTTTGATGAAACTGAAAAACAAGAGTATATTATATCAACTAAATTTGCTTTTTACAAATATACATTTTTGGTGAAAGCCTGCTTCATTTTGTGGCCATCTGGGCGTTCGCCCATCTTCAAGAGGCGTTTGTCCAGACAGTGTGAAAACACAGACTTGCATAGAGCAAATTTCACTCCATTTCAGTCATCATAAGTGGATCTCCATCTCTCCTATGGTTAGAATTTGAATCGCTTGTGATTTAGAGAGATATGTCACACGCTTCATATGACATATTGAGTGATATAATTCCTTGTATAATCACAAGACTTGTTTCACGCGATATAAATTTTTATATTATTGCTGCTTCGTAATTTTTTTTGTTTTGTTTTGTTTATTTATCTAACTACCCTACACGAGTGTATCAACTGTATTTGCTCTGTGCAAGTCTATGTTATTATACTGTTCAAAAAACATCCTGATGATGGGCGAACGCCCAGATGAGCACAAAATGATGAAGCAGGCTATCACGGAAAATGCCTTTGAAAGTATTTGTAATCGTGTCAAATTTTCCATTTGACATTTCATCGGAAATACACATTTTGAAGTCTCCTCAATCTAGAAGTGTTAAAAAAAAAAAAAGAAGCAAACTATCTGTGTGTATGTGAACAGCATAACTCAAAACTGAATAATCGCAGAAAGTCCAAACTTAATATACCATTTAGATATCACCATGGGATCCGGGCAGTAGGTTATCTTTCAAAAAATACCTTAACCGGAAATACTACTTTACTGAATGCATTTTTTTTTTTGCGTTTAGGTATTACCATGGCATATGACAGTACGTTACCTGTCAAAATTCCTCAATCGGAAGTACCACTTTACTAGTTGGATTTTTTACTTTTTTGCAATTTTCTCAAAAATGGCTTCCGACTATTTTCTTCAAACATCGTATATAAACTAAACATGCAATGATCTACAACTTTTATTTAAAACATTTCTCTGGGAACAATTTATTTAAGGGCATTTTAGGGGAGGGGAGGGTTTGTTTTTCTTTAAAGTTATTCATAGTTGATTATACAATTCTATCATCCAAACAAAATTAATTAGAAAATAAATAGATGACCAAAATTCCGAGTTCAAGAAAATTAGTAAACCGGAAGTGCGCTTTTACTGAACAGTTTTTTTCAGTTTTCCACGAATTTCGTTTTAAATTTGGTACACAAACTATAAATTTGTCAATTATAATTTTGAGAACAGGAGTAAGAGAAAGTTGTGTGAGTGTTTCACACCAGATTTTTTTTTTTTTTTTTTAATTTAAGGCGCGTCAACATCTATGGTCATTGGCGCCCAGAGCCATCACAACAGTACACTGCCCGCCCACCGGACAGTGTACACAGCGCTGTAAAAGGTACCTAGAAAGAAAAAAAATCTAAGGGTAGCACAGCTGGACTCGAACCCAGATTCTCCACGTGGGGAGTCCAGTACGTTAACCACTTAGCTATAATCCCTTCCCTGCTTTTTCTTATTATAATTTATTTGTTTAATTGCACTAAATAATTTGTTGGTTTCCTTTCTTTACATTTTATATTATTATGAGAAAGTAGATTTTGATTGAATTAGCTCATGCATAGTATTTCTATTACTGAATTTTTTTTTTTTTTTTCACTTCTTTGCGGTTTTCTCAAAAAATAAATCTTAAAACTACGAATTATCAATTACACATAACTAAGAGTTATAATTTTATTTGAAAACTTTCATTTTTTGGGGGGGTCGGGGCGTTTTTTTTTTTTTTTTTTTTTTTTTTAAATACAGTTATATTTCCGTTTATTATACAATTTCTATCATAATAATATTAAAAAGAATTAATTTCCTAAATAATATTAAATATTAATTACAATATCCTAAATAATATTAATTAGAATTAAATATGTCGCCAAAATTCCCGAGTTTTGAGAAGAAAATTGGTTGACCAGGGAAACTGTTTTTTACTGAACAGTTTTTTGAGGGTTCCCCTCCCCCCCCCCATAAAAACACCATCTGATTTCATTAATGTAATAACTATTGAATATAGAGACGTATAACATTTTATTTTTAAAATTGTTTCCAAAAAAGTTCAATTAAGGAAGTTTAGTGGGCTGTATGGAAGAGGAGGAGGATCTTATGCTTATCTCAAACAAGTTATTTTATTACAATTTAGATTCTTTCATTTAATATAAAACTGAAGACAAACTTGTAGTAAAAATTCCAAGTTTGAAGGAAATTTATTATTTATAATTATGTAAACTACAGTAAGGAGGAAGCCGTGCGTTTCACATCAGATTTTTTATTTTTTATTACTGTTCCCAAAGGACAGAATTCAGCATGGGGATCCGCTTATTTCTTTTCTTGTATTACCCTTCGGAGGACTTTTGATCGGAAGAGGCCCTAATTTTATATCTACTAGAGAGCCCTAAACATTTCCAAAGCTTCGGACAGTTTTTACTTATTTCTTTTTGAAGTGGAAGGGATCTGCTATAATAATAGGCATATCACTCACTATTGGGGGTAGCATATAAGGATTCTCAACAAGAAACTCAAAAAAAAAAAATGGTCGGAAAAGAGTCTTGGGGAATACCAGTGTGGTTTTAGTGTACGACGATCTACAGTGGACAAACATGTTCGCTTTAAGACAAATACTCGTAAAGACATATGAATTCAACTAAGATCTGCACCATCTTTCTGTCGACTTTAAAAAAGGCAATATTTAAAGGGTGTTTGTATCTGCTCGGACAGCCAAACTGCGTTCAAGGCGCTTAGTTATTGTGTCTTCACTTTCAGATTGGTGTGGGAATGTTCTAAAAGACTGGAAGATCTTTCTTCAGTGAAGGATGTGCTTCTGCTGGTCTGGGTTCCAGGTCACGTGGGAATCTTTGGGAATGAGGAGGTGGATAGGTTTGCCAAATTAGGCGCCTCTCTCCCTTTCATTGGTCCCAAAAGCCTGCTGTTGGTGTGTCTTCCGGGGCACATGTCTGTCAGACCAGGCTTCCAGACATGGATGACATTCACAGCACTCATCCTTATGAATGAGTGCAGTGGTTGTGGGCAGTCTAAGATGCTCATTGGAGGTCCAAACGGAGCTTTGAGTAGGGGGGTCCGGTGTCTTTCACGGATCTCTCTCAGGCATCTGGTTGGCTTTCTCACTGGGCATTGTGGTTTAAGGAGACATCTCTATACAATGGGACTCATGCCAGACCCCTTTTGTAGAGTTTGTGAAACGGAGGAGGAAACACCCATGCATCCAATGACGGACTGTTTGGGCTGTGAGGAGATTAGGTTTAGGACCTTCGGCCGTAAAAGGATATCGGTAGAGGATCTTAAGCTGTGTCCTTTTAAGGTTTTGGTCCGATTTGTTCGGTCTATGGTGAAACTTAGATGGGTAAAACCTGGGCCTGGACTTTTGTTATTCTTTAGGGGTAGCTATATGGGCCCATGGAGGCTTTGGGTAGCGTAGGGTTTCGTCCTCCCCTTTCTTGAATAATAATAATAATAAACAGGCAATATACAGGAATACTGTCAAACAAGTTCCGTAGTTAAAGAACGGCCTGAGACAAAGGAGACTTCCTATCAACCCTTCTATTTTAATTTACCATTATAGTCGCACAAATCCAGGTGGGACCATATACACGAGACTGTCCCAAATATTTAGCGTGCGCTGATGATATGGTGCTATGATGTGGTGCAGCGAGAGATCATTAGGAGCAAAGAAGTTGGGTCTTCGTATTAACAACTGAAATGTGGTATATATGAGGACTTCAAGAAATGATGAAAGGTGGGAAGAAGACGCTACAGTCAAATTAGGCGAACACTTCCCCTTCCAAGCGGTAAGCCAGTTTAAGTGCTCGGGGGGGCATTAGTCACCAAGAAGAATGATTTAGCTGAAAAAAATAAAAGCCCGAAAATGTTTTTTTTCGCTCTCCAGAAATCACTGAAGTTTAGAAGTCTAAATCCACACAGCTAAGATCCTGTGGAACAGAACAATCATAATACCAGACAACATATGGTTGCGAAACCTGGGCATTTCCAAAAAAAGTGAGCAATTTTATCAATGTTTGGGAAAGAAAGGTACACAGGAAGATATATGGACCAGTCGTGAAGAAGGGGTATGGAGAATAAGAAAAAAAAAACGAAGAACTTCGAGAACTGTTTCAGGAACCAGATCTGGTTTCATTCATTATTATTATTTGTCTGCGGGGAGGGATCAAACCCTGCGCTATCCAAACCCTCACTGGGCCCATATAGCTATCCCAGAAAAACAACAACAAACTGGGTCTAGAACAAATATCCAGACCCGGATCTAATCAATCTAAAATTCACCGCAGTCCAAACAAATCGGACAATAACCTTAAGGGAAAATAGCCTAAGCTCTTCCACGGACATCCTATTCCGACCAAAAGTCCTGAACCTAATTTCCTCACAACCCGGGCAATCAGTCATAAGGATGGATGGATGTTTCCTCCTCTGTTTCACAGATTCTACAAAATAGATCCGGCATGAGCCCCCATTATGTAGCGATGTCTCCTTAAACCACAATGTCCAGTAAGGGATCCAACCGGATGCCTGAGAGTGGTCCGTGAAAAACACAGCAACGTCTCACATATGGCCCTGTACGCACACCCCCCCCCCCCAGTGAGCAGATTTTGGGATTGGCCGACAATCAACTGAGCTCATCCATAAGGATGAATGCTGTGAAAAGCTGTCCATGGCTGGAAGCCTGACAGACATGTGCCAGAAGACATGCCAACAGCAGACTCAGGATTAATGAAAGGGAGAGAGGCGCCTAATTTGGCAAACCTATCCACTTTCTCATACCTAAAAATTCCCATGTGACCTGATACCCCCCCCAGTCTGGAAGCACATCCTTCAGAGAAGAAGAAAGCTCTTCCAGTCTTTTAGAACATTCTAACACCAACCTGGAAGTGAAGACACATGAACTCAAGCCTTCAGCGCAGCTTGGCTGCCCGAGCAAATACAAACATCTTGTTTCATTCATTCAAAATGAACCAGATGAGTTGAGTGGGACACTTCGTGAGAATGCCTGATCAGAGAATCCCCTCTTCCCCACACAAAAAACTCAGAGGGTAAACCGGAATGAAGGCGTAGAAGAGGGCGCCCAAGACAAAGATGGATAGATGGGATTCAGGGTATTGTAAAGGAGATAGAGATAAGAAATTGGAGAAAAGCCCGAAATAAGTCAACAAATACTGAAGGCGGTCCAGGTTCTTGTACGAACGTAGAGCCACAGGATAGATAGGTTCTGCTGTTTCCAATCTCTGTGAACCAAAATCTGTAATCCTCCAGGTGGGGATTGGTGCAGCTCATTAAAAATTCCTCGCTCATTAGAAAAACAAAACAAACAAACAAAAAAAAAAAAAATCAATTACACTCTTACACTATAAGAGAAATAAAAATCGTGTCCAATTTTCTATAGTTGATTTTTAACAGAAATTACTTGTTCTGACGTTCCCTGAATAAAAACACAAGTTTTTATCGTACACACATATGTATGTTTGTTTCATTCATTATGTGAACAAAATATATCACAAAAAAAAAATAAAGTCCATCATATATTATATTCACACATATGCCTATCACTTTTATTTGAAATATTTTTTTCCGGAATAAGAATTTTTTAGGGGGATTCTAATGAATTCTGTGACGTGAGACGTTAAATTTCAAATGTTATTTAAGTTTTTTCGCTATTATTAGCGCTTTCTTATGGACTACAAAGTTAAAAACTTTTCTATGGTGTCGGGGTAGGTATTGGTTCCACCTTCTACTACCTTTGAATCAAATGAGTACAATTTGAAGTTTAAACAAATCTTCTGATAGTATATGTAACGGTAAGAGAGAAAACACAAGCCTGACCGAGAGAGTACCAGAGTGAGTATGTTTTCTCTCCGGTCGGGCTTGTGTTCTCTCTCTCTTGCCGTTACATCCAACAAATCCAGGCTGGCTACAACAAACACGTAGCCAAACCAGATGAGCTACAAAGATACATCATTCAGCAGCACGCTCAAATTTTTCACGCGTGAAAAATTTCTTCAGGAGAGGGGATGATGTAACGGCAAGAGAGAGAGAACACAGACTCACTCTGGTACTCTCTCACTTAAGCAGGCTAGAGTGGGGAGAACCTGTATATAAGCCAGTGAGAGATCTAGACATACATCTACCTATCAGATTCAACCATATACATCGCATCGTGGTGTCATATCTCTACTCCCACCTTTTATTCTATAAAAATCATTACAAGTCCAGTGCAGTTTGTGTAAACTATATTATAACAGTGTATTTATGTCTCGTCTAATTAATCAATCCCAATTTCTCTCCTCATCAACTCCATTATATATATATATATATATACACTCACCAGGGAAAAAAATTCCGGCCACTTAAAAAAATTACATTTAATAAATAATATAATATTGTCTGGTCTGTTTTTCATCAGTTATTTTGTTTTGGCAATTAATATTTCAACATTTTTAGAGTAAATTGGAGACTTTTTACATTAAACTTGTGGTATTAAAAAAAAAAAATTAAATAAATAAAAAAAAAGTTTTACTAGTTTCTGTTAATTTATTTATTTTTCAATTAAAAAATTGAATTGATTTTTTATTTGCTTTAACTTCGTTTTAGCTTGTCTCTTGATTAAGTGAATTAAAAAATCAAATTTCAAAATGCCCCTTTTAGTGAGGAGAATGTCTCAATAGGACTTATTGATGACGGCGCCGCTCCATCAGATATGCGCAAGGCCATTGCTATTGGTGTTCTCCTACCAAACTCTGCGAGATACAGTGCAACGTTACTGAGAAACAAGCTCATACTGAAGAAGGCCAGGCTCATGGCGTCCAAGGGCCAATGAATTGCGGGACGACCGTTTTTTTTTGACACGGACAGTTTTATACGAAATCCCCCACCTGACAGCTATTGAAGAAGTAGTTCATCGCTTCCAAGAAGTACGAGGTTTTAAAATTTCTGAGAGAACAACTCAAAGGAAATTGAATGAGCAAGGTTTTGATGGCTTTTCGCCCTGTAAAAGGGCCAGAACAAACCAGGGAACACCGAATTTCTCACCTTGAATTTGCTTGGCAATATATTAATTGGTCTATTGAGCAGTGGGCAAGTGTATTGTTTACTGACGAGTCCCAATTTGCCTTGAGCACCAGACGACCGTGAACGAGTGTGAAGGAGAAGAGGTGAGAGATTTGCGCAATGTAATTTTGTTCTCACTAAAGCCTTTTTCCAATGAGGCTCTCTGATGCTTTGGGCTGGTATCAGTTTACAAAGTCGACAACTGGTATCAGGGTTAGTGATCGTTCCAAGAGGTTCCATGACTGATGCTCGATATTTTGGCGGATATACTGCAAGAATATGTGGTCCCTATCATACTGGAGATAGGTGAGGAGTTTGTGCTAATGCATGATATAACACTCACACAGTGTAGGCTTTTCTTAATAACCATTATATTGACTTCCTAAACTGGTTTACCCGTTCCATCTGTGTGATATGCTTCGAAAAACGGAAGAGAGGCGGAGAGTTTCTTACTGGGACGCTTCAGGAGCTAGAAAGGGTACTCCAAGATGAATGATAAAAATGATCAAAAATTGAAAACTATACATAAGTATCGTAAATTTTTAGGTAGCTGGAATTTTTTGCCGTTGAGTGTATATCTGTGAGCAGATACCATACCATAAATTAAAAAAAAAAATGGTTGGCATCGCTTTTAGGTTATGGTTAACCTACTTTTTTCAAATTTAGAATTCTAGTAATGCTTAGTAAGTATGTTAATAAGGCCACTGGCGCCCTCATGATATGTAGCAGGATGGCGGGCAAATCCTGGGGATGCCCCCCAAGTATCCTACGGTGGACGTACACCATGATGGTGAGACCAGCCATCACCTATGGCGCATTGGCATGGTTTAGGAGGACCAAATAAGTATCGGTCAGGAGAACTCTTGACAAGGTACAGCGGCTCGCATGCTTATGCATGACGGGGGGCTATACGTAACTTGCCCCACCGCCTGGAAGGAGGTTAATGCTCAATCGGTCACCTCTGCACCTAGTGGTGGAAAGGGCTGGAGAAGGGAGCTCTTCTTAGGATCTTCTGGGGTGGCGCAGGAGGAGGGGGCTGGGGGTTAGGGAGTTGGTATCCTCACCTCTGGGCTCTCTCATCGGGCACCTCCCTAGAGATGGCATGATTAAGAAATACAGCTTCACTAAAAATTTTTCGTTGAAGCTGGGCACCAAAAGTGGGTGGAGCGAAAGATCCGCTCTGTTGGGCATTAAGGAACCCATGGGTAAATTTCCCATCCTCTTCCCAGTCGGAGATATACGCTATCGAAAGATTGTACAATTTAACCTCGATATTGAATATAGGAAACAACGAGGAGTTGTTATCCTTTTTCGATAGTCAAGCAGCATTAGAGCGGTTCTTTGGTGTGCACCGTTTATCAATTCCTAAAATGGTTTGGGAATGTCTAGAATAACTTAACGATCTCGGCAGGAGGAACAAAGATTTTTGCCCTTTGGTGGGTGCTGTGGGGCCATGTGGCAGTGAAGGGAATGAGATGGCCGACGGGCCCCTTGCCAAGATCGGCGCTACGCCCCGCTATCTGGGCCCCGGAACCTTTTTGTGGATCGGCGACTAAAGGTTTCTATTGGAGGAACTTAGGAAGGAGGAGGAGACGAGGAGATCTCAACTATGGTACTCCCTCCCCGTTTTACGGCAGGCTAAGATCTACTTGGGAAATTATAACCAATGGAGGTCGGAGGCCTGCATCGGATTGAGCAAGAACAAGCTCCGCGTTCTTATGGGTTTCCTCACGGGGCATTGCCGACTTAGGGGACACCTGGTGAAGCTGGGTGCGGAAAGTGACAGCTCATGCAGATTCTGTGGGGAGCTGGAGGAAACTCTATTACTTCTCCTAACAGACTGTGAGGCTGCCACTCAGAGAAGGTTCAAGAAAGTGGGTAGCTGCCAGGTCGAGGAGGGGGATATACCCTCTCTAGAGCCAGTCAGGATGCTGGGGTTCCTTTCTTGTACTGCAACTTATTCTGAATAATGTTCTGGACAGTTCCAACACTCGCGTGCACTTCTTCAGCCATCAGTTCAACAGTAATACACCTACTGTCCTGAATTAACGCGTTAATGCGAGATTCGAGGGAGGAAATTTGCAACTTCAACCGTTTGTCCATTTCGTTGCTCGTCACAGCTATTTTTTAAACTGTTCTACCAATTTTGTAGACGTTCGAATGGTTTAAACAATTATTCCCGTAAACTTACAACATTCTTTGGTGGATTTCACTTCTTTGATACCCTCTGCAAACTAAAAATCTAATCACTGAGCGTTGTTCTTCCAATGGTCCACAATGCTCGAGTGGACTCGTCATTGTTAACTGAATACATGTGAGGGTAATGCTTACCAAATACTCTCGAATAGCTGATGAGAAACTAAGTACAAAAATGCCAACTTGACGCACTGAAACTATTGGTATTGTTTAAACAAACCGTTTTTGAGCTACAGCGCTTTGTCTCGTTACTTATTGAATGACCTTCATACATGTTTTGAGATTCACTGTATCCAAAAAATTGTGTTGTTTTTTTTTTTTAGAAAACCATCTATTTATGTTATGTCCGTGTATGTATATATTTATAAGGACAATAAGACGTAAAATCGTAGAAAGTTCAAATTAGACATTCCGTTTTGAGTTTTCACTATGGGGCCCAGATTGGAAGTGAATGGATTTTTTGAGTTTCTAGCGATTTTCTGGAACCATGGCGTATCTAGGCTGCAATATTACTTCTTCTAACTCCTTGTAAAGATAAGTATTTGCAATCGTGTTAAATTTTCTATATAGAATTTTTACCAGAAATACAGGTCCTCTGAGTCCTAAAAAAAAAAATGGTTTCTAGGAAATGGTCTGTGCGTACATATAAATATGTATGTGAACAGTATAGCTCAAAAATGAAAAATCGTAGATAGTTCAAACTTGATATTCCGTTTAGGTATCATCACCTTGGGTTCCGACAGTAAGTTATCTATCAAAATTCGACAACCCGAAGTACCACTTAACCAACTTTTCTTTTTTTCCACTTTTTTTGTGCAATTTTCACGAAAATAACTCCAACCTTTCTTTTTTTTATTTTCTTAATTTATCAAGTATATATACAAAGATCTACAACTCTTTTATTTGGAACATTTCTCCCGGATAATTCATTTAAGGGCACTTTTAGGGGAGGGGTGAGATTAGGTTTTCATCTAAACTGGTATTTCAGTTTATTGCACAATTCTATCATCTAAATCATATTAATTAGAATTAAATATGTTGTTGAGATTCCGAGTTTGAAGAAAATATGAGTACCGGAAATGTGTTTTTATTAAGAAGTATTTTTCAGTTTTCTGTTATTTTCTCTAAAAAACGGCTCCAACGATTTTCTTTAAACTAAATATGTGAATTTCACATATATATAAAGAGCTATAACTTTTTATTTGAAACATTTCTCCAGGTAAATTCATTAAGGGGGGGGGTGCTTTTGGGGAAGAAGTAGAGGGTTATGTTTGCCTCTAAAGTGCTATATCATGGTTGATTATACAATTTCTACCAACTAGACAAAATTTATTAAAAAATAAATTGTTTGCCAAAATTTCGAATTCAAGGAAAAATTAATAAACCGGAAGTGCGTTTTTATGAACAGTTTTTTTTTTTTTTAGTTTTCTCGAATTTTTTCCCCTAAAAAACACAGAACAGTTTCGTAGGCGTTCGCCTATTCATCAGAATGTTTTGTCAAAACATATCTAAACCGGTCCGGTCCGATGACTACGAAAAGAAGCCGGCAGGCTATCACGGAAAATATCACAACTAGACATTTTTAGTACCCTGTCGTACTGTAATTGGATCCGAATCATTAAAGATTCATAAGATTCGAAGAGCGGAGAAGCACACATTAAATGAATTATAAGTTAGTTACTCCCCCTATCTAGGCCAGACTAGGAACGAGGATAGTTCGATTCATTCAATGTGTTTCTCCACATTTCCGGATCCTATAAATCTTTAATGACTCGGATAGGATGATTTAAGGGGATTCGAATCATTAAAGATTCCTAGGATCCGAAGAGCGGAGAAGAAGAGCACATTAAATCAATTAAAAGTTAAGTTACTCCCTCACCTAGGGCCAGACTAGGGAAGGGATAGTTCAATTCATATAAACAGAGCGGACAGTTCAGGACAGTTTACTACCAGTCAACATCCTACCTATTAACCTTCTTATTACTCAGCCAGTCTGTCTCTTTATATTTCTCATGCTACCTAACTTCTATTTTACTATGAAGTCCTTGCAGTTTGTGTGTACTTTTCATTTTACAGTGTTCAACTTATATTCTAGTTAATTTCAACTTAAAATCCATTCTCTATAACTCACATTCACATCCTTAGGAGGCAACAAAATTTTCACGTGTTTAGGAGACTACAAAACATGTATTTCCGGTGCAAATTAGAAATTAATTTAGAAATTTTGATCCGATTGCAATGTTGCCACTTCACTAGGAAAACTACCAACAATGTCCCCATCACATTTATAAATATTATTGAAAATTATTATTTTTTTTGGTCCAACACATTGCATGAATCACAGTGTTAATATTTCACCAAGCTATTTTAAGCAGTAGAATAAGTTACAATAAAATACCAACCAAAAGCACCTTTTTTCCAATACTTTGCTTAAAATTCAAATATTCTTCCCTTGCATTTCTTATAATCATAAGCTTCCAATTGAGGGATTTCCTTATATTCTTATAGCTGTGGGAAAAACCTAAATTAAAATTATCAAACAAAAAATACATTCCAAAATCCAAGGATTCCATAGGATTTTTGACTCAAATCTACTTACTTCGAAAAATGTTTCCAAGAAAAGTGATAGTACTATAAATAATGTGTAGTGAGTATATCAAGTTTAAAAGAAACTCGCTGTTATCAGTATCGAGAAAATTGCATTAAAACAACTGTCATTAAAGTTGCAAAATTTACAAATGTTTAGATGGTCGGGCTTATACATAATATACGACGAAATTCTCAATAAGTAACGAGACAAATCACGGTAGCTCAAAAACGCTTTGTTTAATCAATACAATAGTTTCAGTGCGTCAAGTTGGCAAACCTTGTACTTAGTTTCTCATCAGCTATTCCGAGAGTATTTGGTAAGCATAACCTCAAATGTATTCAGTTAACAATGACGAGTCCATTCGAGCATTGTGGACCATTGGAAGAACAACGCTCAGTGATTAGATTTTTAGTTTGAAGAGGGTATCAAAGGAGTGAAATCCACCAAAGAATGTTGTAAGTGTACGGGAATAATTGTTTGAACCATTCGAACGTCTACAAAATTGGTAGAACAGTTTAAAAAATGGCTGTGACGAGCAACGAAATGGATAACCAGTTGAAGTTGCAAATTTCCTCCCTCGCATTAACGCGGTAATTCAGGACAACAGGCGTATTACTGTTGAAATGATGGCTGAAGAAGTGCACGCGAGTGTTGGAACTGTCCAGAACATTATTCAGAATAAGCTGCAATACAAGAAAACTTGTGCGAGATGGGTTCCAAGCAACCAAGAAAAAAGTGGGGTGGAAGATCCTTTCACATCCCCCCTACAGCCCCGACTTTGCCCCATCGGATTTCCATTTGTCTGGACCCCTTAAGGAGACTCTACGTGGGAAACATTTTCAATCCAATGAAGAAGTTAAAAAAATCAGGTGCAAAAGTGGCTTCGAAATCAACCCAAAGAATTTTGTGCCAGAGTCATACACAAAATTTATAAAAACGATGGGACAAGTGTATAAATGTTGCTGGGGACTATGTTGAAAAGTAGCCAAAGTTTTGTATTGATTAAATAAATCGTTTTTGAGCTACAGCGATTTGTCTCGTAATTTACTGAATGACCCTCGTAAATACCTGAGTGGACACTGATGTAAAATACTCATCCAACTTTTTTCTTACTCAGTTTAATAAAATTGAAATTGACAAATTTTATAGTTCGTATATTAAATCTGAACATCGCAAAAAGTTTAAACTTAACATTCCGTTTGAGTATATTACCATGGGAATTCACAATAACTTCCAAAATTGTCCAATTTCCTCCTTAACCGGAAGTATCACTACTTTACTGGAATTATTCTACTCTCTCGAATAATGGCCTCTAACGATTACTTTAAACTTACTATATCAATATAATGGATGTGAGAAGAGAGAGAATAATAGAGAATGAATTTAAGAGAATAGAAAAAACTAGATTCTCGATTATACGCTGTACACTGTATAATCAATGGGAACACATAAACTGCAAGAACTTTATAATAAAATAGAAGTTAGATAGCGAGAGAAATCTAAAGAGACAGACTGGTTGAGTAATGAGAAGTTAGACAGGTTGCTGACTGGTTTTACTGTTTGTAAAACTGTCCCTAACTGTCCTGAATTCTCCAGCTGTCGCTCTATTTATGTTTATCGAACATTTCCCCCCTTCCTAGTAGGGCCAAGGAGGAGAGTAACTAACTTTTGATTCATTTAATGTCTGCTTTTTCACTCTTCGGTTCCTATGAATCTTTAATGATTCCAGATACCATTACACAGAGGGCAAGTAGTGTTTTCAGTTTCCCAGGCTGCCATTAACGCTCTCTGCGTAATTCCCAAACAGAGAATGACTAGATTCTTACATGAAGAAGGTAACTCGAAAGGTCCTTAAAAGTACCAAGGCCTCCATCCATTATCTGTTGCCATTCCTTCCTTGCCTGGGGCACTCTGCACCACCAGACAACACCCATTGTCCTGAGATCCTCCCTCACCTGAGTCAGCCACCTGTTAGGTAGGTGCCTTCTGTGCTTTCTACCCCAAGGCATAACCCTCTACGCTATTCTTTTTTCCATAAAGGTGCTTGCACCTCTTTGTTTGGGCATTGTCGCACACACCGTTCGCTAAATCCTGTGGAGGACTTTTCTCTCCAAGACTCCCAACAATTTCTGGTCAGTGTTGGTGTGGGACCATGACTTGTAAAGAGCACAAATAATACTGAACAAACACATTTGAATTTTAAAGTCTCAGATTCCTCAAAACCACGTAAAAAATGAAAAATAAACAATTTTGGAAGAATGTTAGAAATAAAAGTGATAGGCTTATATCTGTGCAGTTAGCAATGCCATGTTTAAAAGAAATCGTTACAATCGTTATAAAGAAAATGCCCCCCCCCCCCCAAAAAAAACCTATTCAATGCTACTAATTTACGAGGGTCATTTAATAAGTAACGAAATAAAGCGCTGTAACTCAAAAACGGTTTGTTTAATCAATACAATAGTTTCAGTGCGTCAAGTTGGCAAACCTTGTACTTAGTTTCTCAACAGCTATTAGAGAGTATTTGGTAAGCATTACTCAAATGTATTCAGTTAACAATGACGAGTCCACTTGAGCATTGCACCTCGGAAGAACAACGCTTAGTGATTAAATTTTTAGTTGCAGAGGGTATCAAAGGAGTGAAATCCACCAAAGAACGTTCGGGAATAATTTATTGTTTGAATCGTTCGAACGTCTACAAATTGGTAGAACAGTTTAAAAATGGCTGTGACGAGCAACGAAATGGACAACCGGTTGAAGATGTCTTCTGTGCTTTCTACTACCAAGACATAACCCTCTACCGCTATTCTTTTTCCATAAAGGTGCTTGCCACCTCTTCATGTGGGGCATTGTCGTACACACCGTTCGCTAAATCCAGCGGAGGACTCTTCCCACCCAGACTGACTGGCTGAGTAATAAGAAGTAATTAAGAACCTTTCTCCATTTCCAGTCGGGCCCTCGTGGAGAGTAACTAACTTTTGATTCATTTAATGTGTGCTTCTCCGCTCTTCAGATTTGCATCATTTTACCGGAAAAATTAATTGAAAAGGGGCTTTTGATGGGAGGTGGGTGGCGGCGTAATATTTTCCTCTGAAATACTATTTTAATTTGTTAAACAATTCTATCATTTAAATAATAATTAATTACAAAATATTTTGCCAAAAGTCCTTAACGGAAATTGCGTTCTTATTAAACATGATTTTCACCATAAAAAAAGCATACAATGGATTTCATTAAATTTGATATGACCTTAATTATGATACATTCAGAGATCAATATTACTTTTGTTTTGAAACTATTTTTTTTTTCGACAAAGTTCATTAAAGAAGTTTTTGATTGAGATCCATTCAAAAAGGTCACTTTTTTTTTTTGGAAGTATATTTAAATTTCCTATGAAATCAAACACTCGCTGGCCAATTTCTTAAAGAAAAAAACAACAAAAAAAAACACTTTTTTCGAACTCAATGGACTTAAAAACATATATTTTGAAAGAATCACAATACTTACTCTAAAAGTAGAAATCTGGTTTTAAAACACTCACATGACTATCTCTAATTGCGATCTATATCGGTATAATTGAATCATTCTATTCTAACATATAAAAAATTCTAACTAGAGTCTTTAATTAGCTTTAATTTACATGAATGGATTAATCTAAACATTATGAAAAACCACTTTTTTTTGACAAAAAAGCTCCTCCTTCAACCAACCAACCACCCCAGCCCTCCCCTAAAAAATGATTTTACTTGGAAAAAGTATCAAACAGAAGTAATAGAAATCTCTATAATGTAGATTATACCAAAGTTTTATGAAACCTGTCCGTATTTTTATGGAGCAAAATCGTGTTTGGAGGGGTGGGAGACTGTTCGGTAAACTTGCATTTCCGGACTTGGTAAACTTGATTTTTCTACAAAACTCAGGAATTTTTCTTAAAAACATATTGAATTCTGATTAATATTATATGGACAATAAAAATCGTATAATAAATTAATAAATAGTATTTTAGAGGAAAGCATAAAACCACAACACCCTGCACTAAAAATAACTCCTCAAATGAACTTTTCCAAAGAAATGTTTCTAATAAAAGCTATTGTAGCTCTACGTATGTGTAGTTGATATATTAAATTAAAAAATATATTAAAAAAAAGAAATTGCCACCAAAATTCCCAAAAATTGGCTACTTCCGGATGACCAATTTTTTTTACTTTCTCTTATTCCCTAAGTAAGAGGAAGTATTGTAATCGTGTTAAATTTTCCATATCGAGTTTTCACCGGAAATATCCGTTTTGTGGTCCCCTGAGTCCAAAAAAGGGTTTTTTAGTAAATGCTCTGTGTGTGTGTGTGTGTGAACAGCATAGCTCCAAAAACGAAAAACCTTAGAAAGTTGAAACTTGGATATTCCTTTTAGATATCACCATGGGATCTGACAGTACGTAAAAATGGCTCCGATGATATTCTTCAATCTTGGTATATCAACTACACATAAAAAGAGCTACAACTTTTATTTGAAAACACCTTTCACTGGGAAAATTCATTTAATGGGCAGTTAAGGGGTGGGGTTAGGTTTTTTTATCTAAAGTGCTATTTCAATTTAATAAAACAATTCTATCATTTAAATAATGTTAATTAGAATTGAATATGTTGTTGAAATTCCGAGTTTGAAAGAAATCGGATGACCGGAAGTGTGTTTACATTACCACTTTACTAAATGATTTTTTTTTTTTTCCCCCACTTTTTCGCGATTTTCTCAAAAATGTCTCCGACGATTTTCTTAAAACTTCTTATATCAACTTAAACATACAAAAGATCTACAACTTTCATTTGAAAACAATTCATTAGGAAAATTCATTTAAGGGCACTTTTAGGGGAGGGGTGGGGTTATGTTTTTTCTCTAAAATGCTATCATTAGATTGGATTATATACAACTCTTATCATTCAAACAAAATTAATTAGAAATAAATAGATAGCCAAAATTTCAGGTTTCAAGGAAATTAGTAAACCGGAAGTGCTCTTTTACTGAAAAGTTTTTTTTTTTTTTTTCAGTTTTCGACGAATTTAATTAAATTTGGTAGACAAACTATAAAAATTTGTCAATTATAATTTTGAGAATGGAGTAAGAGAAAGTTGTGTGAGTGTTTTCACACCAGATTTTTTTTATAATTCACTCATGCATATAATAATCAGAATTAAATTTCTAAATGTCGAGTTTGAAGGAATCAATTAACCGGTAGTGGGTTTTTTTACTGTTTGTTTGTGGTTTTTTTTTTTTCAGTTTTCTCTTCGATTTTGTATAAAAATGATATACTGGATACGTAATGCATTATACTAATGTAAAAGAAAAATTGTGGTGCCTTATGAAGAAAATCGGGAAAAAATATATAAAAAAAAAAAATCTGCAATGTAAATTCCGCACTTCATTAAATGTTACTTGATATTGGAAAAAAAAAAAAAAAAAAAATTGGAAACCATTTTTGAAAAAAATCGCAAAAATTAAAGAAAAAAAAACAACTTGTAAAGTGATACTTCCGGTTGAGGAATTTTAACAGATAATATATACTGTCAGATCTCATGGTGATACCTAAACGGAATATCAAATTTCAACTTTCTGCGGTCGGTTTTTTGATTTTGAGCTATGCTGTTTACATACATACACACATAGAGAGACCATTTACTAAAAAGAGCTTTTTTGGACTCAGGGGATCTCAAAACGGATATTTCCGGTGAAAACTCGATATCGAAAATTTGACACGAATACAATACTTCCTGTTAGTAGGAGTAAGGAAAGTAACATAGATGGAGCCATGTTTGAGAAAAAAAAAAAAAAAAAAAATTTTGATTCAGTAAAAGGACACTTCCGGGTTAATGATTTTTTTACGAAAAGCTTATTCTCAGATCTCCTGTAGGAATTGCGACAACATATTTAATTCTAATTAATATTATTTAAATGATAAAAATTTTGTAATAAACTGAAAATAATATATGAGAGAAACAAAACCTCAGCCCACACCCCCCTATACCTTAAAAAAGTTCCCCCTTAAAGAATTTTCCCGGAAATGAAATGCTTAAAAAATTAATAGCTCATTATATGTGTAGTTGATATATCCTTGTTTCAAGAAAAAAATCACAAAAAAAAAAAAAAAAAAAAATTTGATTCTGTAAACCGGAAATGTTATTTCCGGTTGAATGATTTTTACGAAAAGTCCTATTCTCAAAGCCCTGTAAACGAAATATTAATCATTTCCGGTGAAAATTCCATATAGAAAATTTGACAAGTACAATACCTTGTTCCTCTTACTAACAGTAAGAGAAATTTAAAAAAAAAAAGAAAAAAAAAAAAGTAATTTAGGATTCTTCCATTATATTAATTCAAAGCATTAATTATAACTATGTAAGCAGCGGTAAGTGAAAAGTCGTGTGTTGCTACCAGATTTTTTTTTTTTTCTCGATTTTCTTTTAAACTTTGTATACAATCTACACACATAAATAAATACCTATCACTTTTATTTCAAATTTTTTTTTTTTTGTTCCAGAAAAACTGTTTGAGGGTTTACTGGGACGGTGGGAGATGCTGGAACCTGAGGTTTTCCTCTAAAGTGCCATTTTAGTATAGTATACACGTATGTTATTACAAGATAACCCTACCAATATTGTGATACTTTATAAGTTTGTTCGTTAGAATTACGAATTTAAAGAAAAAAAAAATCGGTTAACCGGAAATGTATCTTTATGGATTTTTTAAAGAGTTTTTCTGCTTGGAAGTAGAGAAGGGATAGAATTAATGATTTTCTTTGAACATGGAATGCTATCATCAGCATAGAAATAAAATACGTAACTTTTATTTGAATCAATTCAATAAGTAAAAAAATAAAAAGCTAAAATAGTATTTTATTGTATAAAATGGATAAAAGTTAGGTATAGAAATGAACAGGTGTGTGGCTGTGTTAGTTATAGAATATAAAGGGGAATATACTAAGGGAGGAACATAAAAGGTTGTATGCGGCGTGTGCAATAGGACAGAGTTTTAGTAGGAAGTATGACACCCGGCTTTGCTAAAAGCAGTCCGCACTGCTGAGCTATACTAAAACAAAAACAAACAAAAAATAAAATTTAAAAAAAAAAAAAAAGCTACGAATATGAATTAAATTTACAGTATACTACACTAAAGAGATTTCTATTTTAATTAGTAGAAAAACAAAATAAAAATGAATAACATAAGATTAATAATCCTCTATATAAAACTTAATTTAACTAGAAACTCTAATTTCATTAAATATAGCGCTATCAAAAACTTTAAAACATTACACAATGTGTGTATTAGAATGTGAAAATACTAAGAAATAATTATTTCTTAACTGTAGGAAGAAATGAAAATTAAATTATTTATGTTAAGAATTCATATAAATATTGTAACCTTTTATACTTTTATACACTCAATTTATACACTTATTAATAAAATTTAACACAGATACAAAACAAAAAATATTTTTTTCCAATATCCCTATGGATAGGAAAAAAAAAAGATTGTAGAAAAACCATTGGGCTTGAGAGATGGCACATGCAAAATAACTTGAGGCAAATATCAGAAATGTCCAAGTTTTTCCATTTATCATGATGGAAATGCAAATAAGTTTACTAATATTAAAAACAATAAACAAAACAAACAAAAAAAAAATCATTTGTGCTCATTATTGAACAGAATTTGTGTAGATTAATTTTTGGATAGGTCTCTCCCTTTGTTTAATACATTGTTTCAATTGTAATTCTTATTGTTTTTTCATATAACGAAGGTTTTAAAAAAACCGTTTTTGCATTACATATTTATTATAAAATAAATAAAAGTAATAATTGGGTAAGAAAACAAATTTTTTAACTTCCGTAGAAGTTATTTTTTTAAATTATTACTATTTTTATTTTTTTTTTTTAACTAAGAAAACAAAAGAAAAAGAAATAAAAAAAAAATAATAAAACGAAATATTCAGTACGCACCATGAATCCCTGGGGTAACATGGCAGTAGGCTCCACGATCTGCGTCTGATGCGGGGCCGAGTACCACCAGTGTGCCGGAGGGCCCGGGGTTACGGTCGGGGGCGCAGCCCTGTATGGCAAAGAAGAGCCGCCAGGGGCTTGGGGGGCTCCGCCGCCGACTTTGTAGCCGAGTACGGTGTGATGGGGCTCCTGCGGCCACCAGGGGCTCTGCTCGTGCCAGCCGCCAGCTGCCCTCTCCTCTCCCATTGTCTACACCTTGTGCACTTCAACTACTACAGCAAGGGCCGGCCACAGACCGCTCGATATTCCTGCCTACCCCACCGCTGCCTCCCCTACCTACCAGCACCCCAAGGCGCGAGCTATCCCCACCACACATTTTACTAAACTTAATATACCCGCGCGCTTCTTTTTAATACAAATTCAAATCTATATCCATTGCCGTTGGAAAAAAATTAATAAAAATTCTTAATATTTAAAAAAAAAAAAAAATCCATAAAAATCATTGTTCCCATAATGAAATTCTAGGTTTTACTGTTTTACTACCTCAAAATACCTTAATAATAATTGAAAAATAGCGTTTAACTTAAACTAAAAGTACTTCTAAGTAATGTATACTTGCTTACAAAACCACACAACCACAAAAGAGCCTGAAATAACGTACATACAGGGCCGCCTTAACGGTATATATTCGCCTTCGGAGATAAATAAGTTAAATACAGTGAGTCCAACAAAATATATTATATTTATTTCGAACACCATTTTTTCCTTCATAATTTCTTGATTTATTTGACTATAACAATAAAAAAAAATGAAACCAAGAGTTCAATTAATAAAACACTTAGATTTAAATTAAGTTTAGGTTACGACCATATGCCAAACTCGGTTATAATAGAATAAATCAAGTATCCATGATGATAAAAAACGAGATTTCCTCTACTACCACCTTGTCCATACTTTACTCAGCTGAATTATGGTCACTAAGAAGACTAGTTCCTCACATCCTGACATCTCTTGCAGTTGAGATATATTTTGGAGACGGAGCCTATGATGAACATTAAGTAGTAAAGGTTTTAGAGCATTATCCAAAAGAAAAAAAGGCAACATTGTACGTGCTATTTGCTGAAATTATCCAGGAGACTACGGCAGTCAGAAGCTGTTCACGAAGGAGACCGTAAACCAGGAACCAACTGGAAGATTTACTTTTGGACAATGATATATTGGCAAGTTATTGTAACAAACTGGAACGACCTAATGGATTCGAATACATACGCTAATTAAATACTGTTTACGTGGTAACAAAAAACTGACTCAACAGCAGTAGTCCCTCGTGTGATGAGCCCTGCAGTATAAGACACCAGTGGATTCCTGGGCATAGCGAAGTGAAGAGGCTAATGAAGAGCGTGTATCGCAGTTACACAATGGAGTATTGTAGCAGAACGGAGAGGAAGCGGCGAGCATCTTTAAATGATCAGCTTTTGCCAGTTTCTAACTTCTCAAAGGCAGTAATTACCTGTAGAGATATGTTTGGTGGATAGGGGTCCGTAGTCCATCCCGCAAGCCTGCTAGGAGAGGGAATGTATTCCAAGTCTCAGCTATGTGCCAGGCAAATAGCATCTAAAATTATGTGGCACTTTAGCGTACAAATTGGCTTTTTTAAATTGTTAAGTGATAGCTTCTTTTTTTCCACTGACGTGGTCCCTGATATATTCTAACAACGACTGCCTGTTTCCCTATTTGCTACAGATGTTCTCGAAATTGCGGATTCTAAGAAACGTCCTTGCGTTTCCATCATAGGTCACACGTGCCTATTTAAATTGGGGACGAACGACTCTAGGTTTACAATGTGCAACTAACTTCGTCTTCCAGGTGCATTCTCGCACATGTCAAGTCTCGCCATATCTGCCCAATCTGGCCAACCAGACATAATTTACTTTCTTATATAACAGCTTCATTCCATGCTAGCACTTCGTATTCATGAGTTCTCATGAACGTTGATAGCACACACAACAAATTCTCTGAAACTCTTTATAACTATTTTGCTGTACTCCTGTTACAGCATCTGTTCCAGTAAAACATGTATTTCATGGTGGCCTGTTTCAATCTAACGCCTATTCTTATCTCGACTTTCCAAGCTTTTTCATATAATAAACGTACAAAATAGCATATACAAAAAAAAATCACTTTCTATTTATTAGCATCCAGGACATTCGCTTATAGATTTTTTCAATACACAAACATTTATCTTTTTATTTGTTTGTTTACTTATGTTTTCGCTTTAGATTAGATTAAATTAGATTCTATAGGAGTTGGCTTTTCAGCTTACGCCACCGCGATCTCCAAGGGTCTATTGTGGCACTCCGTAAGTTGGAGTCCCCTCCCCCGTCCTGTCCTTTATTTGAATTTTGGAATCTGGAGAGGCTCCTAGGTGGTTAGTTAAGAGCACCTCCCATCAGAGCACACTCTCGAGTCCTGTTTGCCTTATTAGACCTAGCAGACCTGAGAGAGGCCCCTGGTTGAGGCTTGCAGGCGTCAGCTTTTCTTCCCTCAAGAGGAGAAACCTCAAGCCATACCAGCCCCTCGCACTAACACAAAACGTGCAGTGCTGTTTCCACTTCTTCCTTACAAAACCTCTTCTCCCACAAACTGTTTAATTATGTCTTTGCTTTATTACATAAACGTAATATTTATTATTATTTTTTTAATTATGATCATTAGCGGCTTATGTGTTGGTAATTATTGTTATTTATCAATTACTTGTTTTCCTCAATTAACTTACAAGGAAAAATAAGTGGTTTTTCTTCCATTCTACCAGCCACTTATATTAAAGGATTTTTGATGATAAATCCCCTGTAATAGGATCCGAAAAGAAGGATTTAAAGCAGAGAGAGAGAGAGACAGGAACAAACACTAGTTTAGGCCAGACTAGAGTGGGAGAAACTGTTTAAATACAGCTGTGTCATAGGAGGGAGTTACCGACAGTCTTGCAGCAGACTTCATACAGCAGTCACAATGCGTCATCAACCTTTCTCTTTACCTCTCACTACCATTTTATATATTTTAGTTTTAAAGTCCAGGCAGTTTGTGCTACTTTTCTACAATACAGTGAGTATTCTCTGCTTTACTTCTAGTTTATTTATCTATCTAACCCCAACTTCTCTCCTTCTCAAAACTTATTTTATTCCCGCATTTGGATTTAATTTTTTTTTGTAAAACAGAAAATTTATATTCAGATCAAGTCTAAAACTAACTGAGATTTCCAAGGAATTCAACTTTTAAAGGAAATATTTCCCTGATAAATATGCAAAAGACGAAGATTTTTTACTTAAAATTGAAGAAATCCTACCCTAGTTTTCCTTATAAATAGGCTTAACAAAAACAAAAAAAAAAAGACCACTCATAGAACCTTTCAGTATTCCTCCTTTAGGTTTCATCAGCCAATTTTAAAACAAAAATTTGATAAATCGAAGAACAATTTTATAAGAAAATTAATTGGTGTTCGTAATTTTACTCTTTTTTTTTTTGGACTCATTGCAAAACTAGAAATAAAACTTTTAAATACAGAAATTAAAAATTTAATATTTTTGAATTTTACAAAATTTTTCTAATTGTCTTTCCCGAAGCTACCAGGCGGGCAGTTTTTGCCTGTGTTCCCCCCCCAAACCCCAAAAAAACGTTATGGCCACCCTGCCATTATAATAACACATATACAACACTAAAAAAAAACACAGTTATCATAAAATGCCACATAAATTCATTAAAACGAAACCAATTGAGAAATATATGAAAATACAACAAGCATTTTTTTTTTTAATTTTTTTTTTATTTTTTAAATACGCTTTCAGCTATAATAATAATTAAAACAATTTAAAATTTCCAAAAAAAAGAGAAATCTCTATTATTACTATTTTTCTTTAAAGAAAGTAATAATATGCTTATTCTGTTGTATTTCCAAAAAAAAATTTGCAATTCTCTCAATTGACATGGACTTGAAATTTTACGCATCTCAAACAAAAAAAAAAAAACCATTTAAAAAAAAAAACAAAAAAATAAAATAAAAAAAAGCAATCTAGTAATATTAGTATCCATAAATTATATATATAAACATTTTACAATAACTGTAATTTTTTCATGCAATTTATTTTAAAGGTTAGAATATTTGGAAAAAAGAAAAAATAGTTTTGTAATTTTGTAAGCTTTGTACAAAAAAAAATTTTGTGCAACTTAAAACCTAGAATTTTTATTATTTTTTTTTTTAATTTTTCAAATTAAATATTAATTTAGTAACAGAAAGCAAACGGTTCGAAGTAAGAACAAATGTGAACATACTCTGGATAAAGACTGTACCTCCTCCCCATCCACAAATACAAAAACAAAAGCTATTTTAACACAAATACATTCAAAATGTTAAAAAGTATATAATTATTAAAATAATTGGGAATATTATAAATAAAATAATCACAGCCCTAAAAAAAATATACATTAAAATACATTAGAATGGGAGGGGAAAAAAAAAAAAATAAAATAACATTACAGATTACTTACTCAAGATTTATAAAGGCAATAATTGCTACATGAGCCACTGCTTTTCCTTAAACGGAATAGGAAATTAATAACTAAATAGGAATTAGATAACTAATTCAGAAGATATCGGGAAAGTTCTACATGTGGAATGATTATATTCTGCACATCAAGACTGCAATTCTCTAGCCTAACTTTTCATAAAAAGCAAAATAGAAGTTGAAAATTTATAAAAGAACTATATCTTTAACAAATCCTTTGGATAGATAGGATTTAACTATAATCTGAAAAGATGCCCTTCTTATCTTCTGAGAGCAATAGCCGAATTTGACATATCATTTTGGATCAAATGAAAAATACTCTGTGATGGTATATCACAGATCAGATTAATTCCCTGCTAAGATCGCTAAAGAACGCTAAGATCATATCTTCAAACGAAGCCAACCAAGGGGGTTTGGGATGAGGAGGTGGGGAAAGAAAACTAAATGAGAGATAGGCAAATTAATGCTGTGTAGACTGGATGTTTCTTGTTGGCTGGTTAGCATGGAAGGTGACTTCATTCTTGAAGATGGTCATAGAATGGGGGCGTCCACTGTCCTTTATTCCTTGGGCGTGGGTATGCGGCGTCACCATCGCCCACCCTTCAGGGTGCAATCAGCCTCTGGCGCTCCAGGTTGGGGAATCCCCCACCCTGACCAATCCTATCTGATCCTTTTCCCTTGCAAGGTTGCCTGTAAGTATCCCGGGTTACTGAACCCTTGTACTTGAGGCAATGGACAGAAATCGGTAGATGGAATCTGTAGGTCTATCGGGCGTGCGATCAGTCACGCTAGCTCGTTAGAGTTGAAATACTGGGGGCGGATACAAGAACCAGTTTCCAAGCCAACTGCTTGCAATTGAGGTTGGATTCGTAGTGGCCGTGTTTTAAGCGACAACTCCAATGACCGTGGTCATAAGTTGAGCGGGAGGAGACTCGAAATATAAATTAAACCCCGGTGCCAACCCGTAGCTGGAAGCGCATTTGCTGGGAGTGCGCGGTTCTCCAGAACCTGCTAGGGGGTGCCTTCCCTAGCTTCTGGGAGTGAAGTGTGACCACTTTGTGGGATCAATTTGCGCGCTGGTTGAGCGTATCTCAACCTGCTCTTAAATGGGTCATGCGGGGGTGTGCCTAGGCACTTCCGCCATGGAGAGGTATTGCACTAAACAGTCTCTCCATGGTAGTGACATCCCTCTCTTGTTAAACGATCCCGTTGCTTCCAACGGGGGACTGGTAAACCCGAGAGGGTAGGTACGGTCCTAAAACCAGTACCAAGAGGAAAGGGGTATCAGGGGAAGAATGTCCTTTATTCCTTCAATATAAGACACCTGTGGTAGGGAAAGCAGGACGATACTTCATCCTCAAAACCCTTGGTTGGCTTCGCTTGACGATATGACTTGGGCATTCCTTGCGGTTAGCAGGGAACTAATCTTACGTGTCATATGCCATCACACCTCGTTAAATTTGGCAGCAAAAAAAAAGGGGGGGGGGCTTGAAATTAACAAAGGAAAAACAAAGTATATGATAGGATAACCGATAGACCAACCACAAAAGCTGACTGATACAACATTGAGAAAGTTAATTGGTTTAAGCATCCAGGATCAATGATGAAGGCAGATAATGGCTTTTAACAGGAAATAACACAGAACAAATGTTATTACAGACTACTCAAATTATATGAAAAGCCGTTAACTAACTAGATTTACATAAGTATCCCGCTGCAAGTGCTCATACAACCTGTCCTGACATATGGCTCAGAAAATGGATAGATGACCTAAGACCATAGTGAAAAAACTATTAGTGTTTGAAAGAAGAGTGCTGAGGAAGATAATATGGTCCGGTTAAGGAAATTAATGAATGGAGGACTTACCAACTTATATGGAGAGCTGGACGTTTGTAAAATAAATCCGATTAGCAAAGCTTAGGCGGGCAGGATATGTCTTTACGAATGGATGAAAATTCAGTCCCGTAGAAATTATTCATTGTCGAATATGCAGGAAGAAAGAAGATAGAAAGACTGAAATTAAGGTGGCTAGACTATATAAGCAGTGATGTCCGAACTATGGGCATTCAAACCTGTTGGGCAGCTGCTCGAGACAGAGAAAAGTGGTAGGCGATTCTTGAGGCAACCAGGATCCAATAATGGACTATAGTAGCGCTAGGGATGATGACAAGGTTTAGCCTAGCTTTATAAAAAGCAATTGGAAATTGTAATTGAACTAAATCTTTAACAAGTTCTTGGGTAGATAGATCGAACTAAATTTAACTTGAGAGAGCAACAGCGAATTTGGCATCGTTGTGAATCAAATGAAAAAAAATAAAAAGGAGTGGCGGACTGACACCAGTAAAGGAGACATCTTATGAGAGATGCATTATTAAGATGGATAACAAAATGCCATGTCGATAGACAAAACAAAAGAAGAGTTTTAGTCGCTAAAAGATTATTACCCCAGCAAGATTTCTCGCCATTGCAAGTTATTCCAACTGTAGAAAAGTGATAAAGCTGTGGCACATTCAAGAGGAGGTCTGTGATGTCATTAAGAAATGGCTCACTCCCTACTAAAGGGATACTGTGAGGCAGAAGTTATTCCAAGAACTTCCTGGCGGGGTCATTAAAGACTCATACAACATATCTCCTTCGTAAATCGGAGGATCTACTTAGAGATCATTGCCCTGTTCACAGGATGCTATTACCTTCTAAAGATACATCTTACATAATATGGTTAATGTTATGTGACCTCTCTGCAAAAAAAAATGTGGCCGCTGAAAGATGAAACACTGCTCGCAAACGATGATGTTTGGCGTGTGTTATTCAGTGCCAAACTTGTGTTTTTAAATGACACAGGATTAATAAGAGAGGCATTTGTGTGTATCATGGTCGAAAGTGCATCTTCTTCTCTAAGGAGGCTCCGCGATCTAGATTAGATTAGGTCAGTGGGAATATATTACTAACCTCAAGTGCTATGTAGAGTCATTAAAAAAAAAAAAAAAAAAAAATGGCTTACAAGTTGAAGTAGATAAAGACCCCTCTCCCTCTACCTGGGATTGGGGCAGTGTTGTGAGAGAGAGGTACGCCGAGTTACTTTTGAGGATCCGTTGTGCTCATTACACAGGGAGAGACTTCGGGAAGGGTAACCGCCTTCGGTTGTAGGATTTTGCCCATTAGTAAACGTTTCCACAATTTGGATCTGGAGCAGATGCACTTGTGGAAAAATTTGGCAAACGAGTTTTCAAGTTTGGCGAGGAATTTCGGGCCGAAATTGGAATGTAAGTTATCTCTTATAACAACAATCTAACTGAGTCTCCAAGAATGCCGTCTGCACTTCCCTATTTCCATGAACAAACAGATCTATACAAATGGAAAAGTTCTTACAGACTCTCCTAGAAGCGACATCTGCAGAGTGGAACATCTGAACTTTTACGTTCTTTAATAAAAAACAATCTGCAGAACCTATTAGAGGTAACTTTAAAGATTTCGTTAGCAAGGACGCAATCTCAACATTTTGATGTACATACTTTATGCAGTTGATAATATACTAATTGTATTGTATTTTATATCAAATATCTAACATATTAACTAAAAAATGATCAAGAGTGAATTCCCTAGAAAATAGCAGATACTAACAAAAATCCAGTGTCCAGTTTAAGTTACGCTACAAGGATATGGTCTAGGCAATTTCAGAGAAAAAGGAGAGCAGCATTCAGGGGAATTTATTAACCTATCAAAGATTGAGATAAAGGGCTAATGCAGAAATAAGGGCACAATATGGCTGATTGAAATGGGCAGGTCAAGCAGCCAGAATGGATGGAAGCAAGCCATTAATGTTACCAACGGAATAACGCAAATGATGAGCCAGCCTGGAGATAAGGAAATTCGGTTTTTTGAATAGTAATACCTCTTGTTTTTACAAATGATGCAGAGGTTTATGCTAATCTGGTGATAAATGCGTCTGATGTAATTATGGAAAGGATTTTGCACTACCAAAATAAATAGCCTATACCCTTGTTAGGAAAGGCACTGTGATCCTTTCATGAGACGCAACCATTTTGTGGGATAAGCGTCCAATTTCTCTGAGAAGAGATCAAAAACGAGGAAGAAGTCAAGTGTACACAGAATGTGACAGATAGCATATGCAGATGGAGATAGAATTAAATTGGAATCAAAGAAGGGAACAAATTAATAACAAGGTTTTGGTTTCAGCCTTTAAGTTTTCTAACATTAAATGCTATACCACTTTCAAATACTCAAATCAGCTGATATTTAATTAGTACAACTAAACATACAGTAAAGAAAGAAATCTTTCTACATTAGGCTACCTTGATAATTCATATTATTAAAGTTGAAAAGAACCATAGTGGTCTTTACAGAACTATAACACAAATATCCCATGACAGGTTATTATTACACTTACAATTAAATACTAAAGAATAGTATTCCTTAAATAAAGCAAGATATCAAAAAAAGCACTATAAAAAAGTAAAGCCAGTTATGAAGTAAACGTAGACTTTCACAAAATGCTACCCCAGCAGGACCATGGCAAAGAATAACCCTGCGCCCAACCAAGTCGTCTTAAGATGTGTATTAAAGGGTTAGGTTTCGTGTGATGTCGTCCAGACACCTCCCTTCTTATTGTTTCCAACTATCACATTCATTTCCAACGATGGACCTGTTAATATCCTAAGAATTATCCAACATATTTTTCTTGAAAGCGCCGCCTTTCTGTGAGATATAAGAACCTGTTACCGAGAAAGAACCTTCAAAATTTCATCCATACATCTTTCCCTGTGCGTCCTTTGATTTTGACTGTGTACTGAAAGCGTTAAACGTTAAGTTTCTTACTTCTTTCTTCTACTAATCCCATTTTATTCCATCAACAGCCGAGATGGCGAAAAGATTTCCGGAAGATCATTCATTAAATAGACGGAATGACAAGAAGCCTAAGTGGACCACGCTTTTAAATTTGTTTCCTGACAAAGAATATCAGATACAAACTAGAAACAGAATATCAGTTGTTCAATAAAGAAATGGAAGTAATGAATTCAAAAGAATAAATTTTTGTATTGACAAGTTGATGTTGTTTGTGAAGCAAAAGCCGATAAATATCCCAATATCAAGATCTTAAAACAGTTCCCATCCCATCACGAGCATAAATCTGTTTATTTATTTATTTTTTTTTTAAATATTGCAAGCCTTCCCATTCTGTGAATATAAGGTGCAGTGGGGGCCACATAAGTTATTCAAATGTGCACTTTTCAATAAAAACAGAATTCCTTTTGAAAAGATGCAAATTTTGGTACAGTTTGAACTTGTCAAATCAATGAGCTTATAAAAACTGTCAAATAATACGGGGAGTTTACTAGAAATTGCTACGAGTATAATTAATATAAGATAAAGCAGATAAAGACATACGATCAGTAAAAGCCACCCGGCGAAGAGGATTACATCTTACTTCAATAGGTTTACTTATTGAACGCGATACCTCTCAACGATCTTGATACTGCATCTTCAGTAAAATTATTAAGCTATTGTTAGTAAAGGCCACGGTGGGAAGACAAGACTTTTCTGGCCACGTATGACCAAAAAAAAGGACAGAGACGTGCGAGAGAGAAAAAAAAAAGGCCCATAAGCTAAGGGGTTTACTCGCAGGGCCTTACAGACTCAGGGAGCACCTGAAAAAGCTAGGCCTCTAACGCAAAAGCACTTGCAAATTGTGTAGGAAGTTGGAGAAGAAGACTCCAATACATTTTCTGACGGACTGGAACTAACCTTTTCATTCAGAAAAGTTTTAGAAGCCTCGGAATATTATCGGGTACTGGAGGAGAAAAAAAAACCATCCCTAGAATCTTCCCAGATTCTGAAAAATTCCATAGAAAAACCGACTTGGAAGATGCTATAGGAACGCACCCTAGCAACCTAGCAGGGGAGGCACTATGATAAATCTCCTCTCCCCTCCACAAAAAAAAAAAAAAAAATTACTAATATCAGATTCAAGTCACCGATAATAACGACGTACTGACCGACCCACACGATTAAAAAAAAGAAAAAAACGCTACCTGTCAGTGGTCTTATTTTTGAAGGCAAGAATTTGCAAAAAACAAATTAAAGAAGCAAAATATATTTAAAAATAATAATAATTTGTGGAACTTACAAATTTGGAAATCCTAAATTAAAAGTCCCAAGATCACAATAAAGTAGCGCAAGTGAAAACTTTTAGTATTAAAACCTAGCATTCTTGTTAAAAATTCTCTTATTCGGTCTGAATTTGTGAATTTATTAGGGTATTGAATGATGTATTCTGGTAAAAAGCTATGTATTATAATACTTCTAAGGGTTTTTGAGAGTGTTATAAAAATAAGCCGAAATAATTAAGACCCTTTAAGTAAATACAATCCAAAGAATCAGAGAGAGATATTTCCTGTGATAGCCTGCTTCTTTTCGTGTGGTCATCGACCGGTTTAGGAGGTTTTTGTCAAAACTGTGTGATAACATAATAATAGACTTGCAACAGAGTAAATTCATTGTTTATAATATTGTTTGAACATCCTTGATGATGATGGGTGAACGCTAAAAACCCGGTTGATGACCACAGAAAAAGAAGCAGCCTATCACGGAAAATATTTCTTGATGCATAACCCAAAAAAAAAAAAAGTGTTCTGTATTACAGGGGGAATGGGTGGCAGGCACTAGATAAAGAGGTCGACCCAGGAGAGCCACTGTGGGGTTCTTGGGATTCTGAACGTGTGAACGCCAGCGAATTCTCCCGTAACAAAAGGTAAATTATCCATGCTCCGGTGGTAGGGCCTTGGAACTTCTCCAGCGCCCCAAAGGGTTCATGTTTGTTTAATATTTATTTCATTTTTTTATTTTTTTTTTTTTAAACATAATTAACGCGAAAATATAAATAACTATTATCACATTAATTTTAATTGAACATTTCTTGAAGTTTAAACAACAATGAATTAAACTTAAGGAGTTTAAACAAAGTGAAAATAAAGCTATCACCCACAGAACACATATAAGGTGTAATAAATGTGCAAAGGATTTTTAACCTAAACAATTAGGGAAGATGATTTAAATAAAATCTCACAAAATGGGATAAATTCATTTTTATTAAAGCAATTATTAGGAAAACAAAATCCTGACCAAAAGCCCCAAATAAGATGCAAAAAAAAAAAAAAAAATAGGTGGACGACCAAATATTTTTGGAATTTTTAATAAATTTGAAGCACCACTGTGGGTGGGGATAATGTGCATATGAAAGTGAGGATAAATAAACAAGTGATAATCCCAAATACCATCGAATGAAAGAACAAATCACAGCTAATTTTTTTTTTTTTTTTTAAATAGAACAACACAATAAATTTATGAAAACATTTTCTACAATAAGTTATAATAAAAAAAGAAAAAAAAAAAAAGACAAAAGACAAAAACACATAAAAGCTGATAATAAGGAAACTGGATACATTAAAACAGGATAATTAAATTAATCAACATTTTGATGAGTGCTAAATTTGTGATAGAAGAAAACAAATTTTACTCAGTAACACAATTATAGGATAAGTCAAGAAGACACAAAAGAAATGTTCACATTTGTTCTAATATAATTATTGAAAAAGTAAATAAATAAATATAATAAAAATAAAAATCAGATTCCCAGAATAAAATAAAATAAAATAAAAATTTTAGCCCCGTATTCACGTATATAGAATTTTTTTATTTTATTTTTTATTTGTGTAAGAGATAAATCTCACACCTAAAAACCACTCAATATTAATAACCTAGATCCCAGAGAAGAGACCCCTTCACACGTTGGAGATAAATAAAAAATAAATAAAAGTAGAAATGAAAAACTCTTCCAACTATAAACCGATCTTTTCATTATTTACTTTTATTTTTATTATAAGTTTTTTTTTTTATTTATTTATTATAATTTTGAATATGTTAAAAAGGTTTTTTTTTTTTTCTTTTAATTAATTTAATTAAATAATTGAAGGGGTTTGGGGAAGTATTTCATAATTAGTAAAATAAACTTCTGGGCAAAATTATCATTTTCACACATATATATAAAACAGAAAAATCTGATACAGTTTCAGATGAACGGTACGTTTTTTGACCTTGGCTTTTCCTTGTAGAGCTAGTCATTTTCCTTTTTTTTATTTAATTGCAAAAAAGATCTTTTCTTTCTTCTGATTGTCTGAAGTTGTTGATGACTCTTGTCTGAATCGTTGCAATGATAATACTATATTTCATTCCATGAAATGTATTTCTTTTAGCTATTCTTATTTCAATATCTAACCACTTGTTTTGGGGAACTTGCAGTGTGACAATAAATAGACTTGGGATATCATTTACGATGGATATAATGTAAAAACATAGATTGGGAAAACCATAATATCATAACTTGCTGATAGTTTTTTTTCCATATATTTATAAGACCCTTGGGATTCTGAACGTGTGAACCCCAGCGAATTCTCCCGTAACAAAAGGTAAATTATCCATGCTCCGGTGGTAGGGCCTTGGAACTTCTCCAGCGCCCCAAAGGGTTCATGTTTGTTTAATATTTATTTCATTTTTTTTTTTTTGAGTTAAACTTCAAAGATGCATCCAGTTGAAACTCGGAATGAATTAAAACGATATAGTAATCCAATCCGACAAGCAGTCCTTTTCCTTCCCGTAAATGAGAATTTATAATTGTTGTGGTTGGTTCCGCAGAACTGGAAAGCATTAGAGGCATTTTCCGTGAAAGCCTGCTTCTTTCTGTGGTCATCGACAGGTTTCGGGCGTTCTCGCCCATCTTCAGGATGCGTTTGTCAGTGTGATAACACAACACAGACTTGCACAGAGCAAATTCAGTTTACACACTATGAAGATGGGCGAACGCCTGAAACCGGTTGATGACCACAAAAAAAAAAAAAAGCAGACTATCATGGAAAATGTTTCTGACAATTTTGTATAAGTTATCTGTTAGGGAATTGTAAACCCTGGACAGAAATAATAAAAGAGTTTTTTGGAGGCCTTGGGCATGCATGCTGGCTGGCATAGAAGGCAATGATAATTGCCAACAATCTGACAAGTGAAAGCACAAAAACTCTCTATTATGAGATGAAATCATTTTGGTGGGATTAGCGACATGTATCTTCCAAGTAGAGTTCCCAAAATCTCTGGAGGACTATCCCAGGAGTGAAGCAGGCTAAGGCGTTGTTTTTCTGGGCAGTTAAACACTGAACACTGAAAAAGGCCTAACGCATATATCGGGGTAGTGCAAGAATAGGTTTCCTTATGGTGATCTGTGAATCTGTGACCTGAAATAGCAGTGCGTAAAAAGGTGATGGCACTTGCGGATTCTGCACGGGAAAAGAGATCTCCTGCCAAACTGCAATGCTATCATTCAGAAAAGGTTTATAAGTCTGGGAATAGACCTTTGGAGAAAGAGATCTCCCCAAGAACCTATCCCAGGTTTTTAAAATTTCTTAGAAAAATCGGCTTGGAAGGAGTTGGACTTCTTTCCTCTAGACAAAGATGTCTCTTTCCGTATGCACCCGGTGACCAACAAATAAGATGGGTGCAAAGAAATGTTAATTTACAGTGCTATGAGACTCCTGGATGTCCTGTATTTACTGTACTATCAACATGCATTATTTTCTGTTTGGTCAATGTAATTTCAACACTAGAATTTTATTTAATGAACAATAAAATGTTACTGAACCACTGCCTAGAATTTTAGGACCTAAAACAATGCCCAGGTCTCCCTTAGATTGGTATCGTTGAGCCGAAAAAAACTGTGTTGAAAAATCTGTTCTAAATTGGAGCCTGCGGGGCGCTCGGCCTAAGGTTGACCCAAGTCAATGGTGAAAGAAGTATGGATGTTAGACAAGATGATGAAGTCATTGGTTTCATCAGTTATCGTGATGAATTGGAACAATAATATGTGGTATTCATTTGTTGGAATGGAACCAATGGAAACTAGAAGAAATAACTCAAGACAATAATGGCAACGGAGAACTTTCCGCCGCCGAAACCACACGTTACATATTGAATTGACCAGGCATTGGATGGATGAACGCTCAATGATGGGTTTCAAAAATTCAGGAAGTTCTTGAAAGATGCGATAAAGTATTTCATAGCTTTAACTGAAATTATCGAGACCTTCATCTCCAAGCAAAGTTGTGAGGGGCCAGTTATCGTCAAAACAATACACTGCATCCTTCTATCATATCGGAAATAAATAAAAAAAGGCCTGGAAACATGTGTCAAAAAAAGGATAGTCGGTCTTCAAAAGGAACTGTGTGACTATGGATAAAAGGTCGCTCTACTGGAGTAACTCTATCGCATTTAAAGAATAGTTAAGTCGTAAAAACTAGCTGCAAAAACGAACTTTTAAAAAAGCAATGATGACTGTATTTTAGAATTATGGATGGGATGTCCACTTTAAATTTGCCTCAATTTGGTTCTGTGCTATATTGTTAACAGTTGCAACGTGTTCCTTTTCTGAATGATCTTCCTCTGGTCAGACTTAATCCCAGAACTTTTGCCTTGTAGGTGTCTTTCAGAGGGCTCTTCCTAAATCTCTTCGGCAGGTTTTGAAGCTCTCATATGCAAAATTCTTAACCTGTCTTTTTTATTTTCACCTTCTTTTCCTTCTTTAGTAATGTCCAAGGGGAATACTTTCACTGATCAATTAGTTACCCACGCTGAGACCTTACAGTATTTTTAAGTTTGAAGATTGTATAAAATTATTTGTGTGATTACATACACCAAAAACCATTTCAAAAAATATTACTTATTCTTACGTTCTTACGAATTTAGTATTTCGTGTATTGAAATTATTGTTCTTTTAATTTTAGGATAATCTGGGAAACTTTGGTACTAAAGGCTTAAAGGCGGTTCAAGTGGCACATCGCCTTGCTTATGCCCTCGAGGACTCTCTGAAATGCCTGAAAGCTATGACCATCAGAACATGGGTGCACAATTTTCTAGACAGGTGATTAAGGTGAGACAGGCGTCAAAGTTTACCACTAGCAAATCACCATGGATTTATTTGACAACTACCAAAGCAAGGTCAAGCGGCCAACAGAATGATTGCAAGTTTCTTTACTGATCATTGCAGGTTCAATAAGCACATGCAAAATGGGCCTGGCAAGAAACAAGCCCTTGTAGGTTATGATAGGAAAGAATTGGAAATGACACTCACTGCATGTGTAGTGTGAACGGATCAACTTCTGTGAGAAGAAACCCAGGAAGGAGATTACTATTCATACTCTTAAGTTATCAGAAAGACTGAAGTGTGCTCTGTAAACGAACAGACTGAACCTACAGCTGAACCGGTAGGAAAGATTGCCTCCAATATCGATGGGGGAAGCTAAAGCGGGTTTGTTAGCCCTGAAACAAATAGAGAAATCAAATTTTAATAAGGTGGCCTTCTTTATGGATTCGCAAGCGGTGATAATGGTACTGATTACCTGGGCCACGATCGAATCATGCAATATTATTGAGTGCCGTACCATCATTTATCTCAACGAAAAAAGGGTAGAAATAGTTTTCCAATGGATCCCTAATCATTGCGGCATCAATGGAAATGAAGAAACTGATAAGACTGGCCAAGTCAGCAGCGAGTATGACCCAATCGGAGTGTTACATTTCATCGGAAACTGCTAAACGCCTTCTCCGGGCAACAGCAAAAAGGAAATTGGCAGAATTATTCGATATATAGACGGAGGGTAAGCGTTGGGCGGTCCTTCGTAACTATTTGTTGCCAAGTAATCTGCCTCGGAGCGAAGCAGTTGCCTGCTTTTGATTAATCACCAGTTATGGCTACCTACAGATGCATTGGGGACAAATGCAGGAGATAATCATTTTTTAGATGTGAGGCCCTCGCTTATTTAAATACATCGGGGGGTGAAGTTGTTCGCGTCCGAGATTATTCTCACGTGCCCCCTGGATATCCAACTAAACGAACAACAACAATCACCAGCGCAACCTAGTTTGTCACTGGGCCGCGTGACGTTGAATGGCTGAATGGCCAAAGTCATGGAGTAGGAAAAAAAAATTAAATACATCTTCTAATGATATAGTCTCAAAGAGAGCGAAATTATATTGTGCTGCAAGGCATTGGAAAAAAAAACGACGGACCACTGGGATGACGGCTGCATGCTATCTAGCTACCTCCTCTAATTAATCTTGGTAATGAAGAGATAGTGAGCAAAACCTGCTAAAGACACTCAGGTACACACATTATTCAGCCAAACAGATACATATCAATAATACTAACAGAAAATTTCTGTCTGTTACGAATCCAAGGGACTTCTGTCTAATCCTGTTTTTGTTGAGTCGTGAAACAACCCTTAATCCTATGACGGACTGCTTGGGTTATGAATTTATATTGGAATATATTTTCTGGGCAAAGTTTTCTGTAAATAAGCCTTACGTTGATTCCCTTTTGTTATCATGTAAAACAGTATAGATTAAATAAGGAATAATCCTAAATCCATCACTTCAAGAATTTAGATGGCATATTTAATTGGTTATTTTGGGAATCAGCAACCAAAAGATCAGATCCTCATGAAACTGTCAGAACGCCAAGCCAAACCCAATTTTTGTCGATGTGGGCTCCAAAATCCAAAAGATGGCCGGAAAAAAGTTACAAATGATGAAAAATGGATATTTTTCAAAAATCCAAACAAGCCATAAGCTTAGATTAACGAAGATCGGTAAGGGACAAAAAATTCATACTTTGCGTTTGGTGGAACTTTGAATGTGTTTTGCGATTTGAGTTTTTACAAGACGGCAAGACTTAACCGAAACAAAGTTCTTCTATAACATGATAAAGCTTCCGCCTATTGTTCGCGTTTGACCGTCACCTAGCCTCCTATAGCCCCGATGTTACACCATCTGATTACGATCTTCTCCGATCTGATCTATGGCATATTTTCTCAACTGACGGCACTTTGAAAATTATGAAGCAATGCGATTAATTAGGATGCGAGGAGTTTTACGCCACAAAAACCAAAGAAGGATTATACTGTCATCATATTGAAATACTTGCAGGAAGATAGGTGAAAGTGTTAGAAAATAAAGGTTTATATTTTGAAGAATAAGCGTTTTTTTTTTTATTTACTTTTGAATAACATTGTTTTTATGTACAAAAGCAACCTAGTAAATGTGTTTATTTAATAATGACAGTAATTTAAAGGAAGTACTCTTGGTAAAATAAAGAAGATATTTTAAGTAATTTAAATTAATGCCTAATTTTCTCAGGCAGGCTTAACGCCCAACTATCAAATTAGGTGATCCTAAGATGGGGGGGATCTTTTAAATATTCCTCCTTAATGCTTTATCCGAGATTACTAGATACGGTAAAAAGCGTTTTGTTTTTTTTAAGACAATTGATCTGGGTTATTTATATGTGTATATTTGTGCTAAGCTTAAACTATATAAAAAATAAAATCACAAACAGGAAGTGCCAAATTTTCGAAATTCAAGTTTTTAACAGGAAATACATGTGTTTTGTGGTATGTACATGTGTATGTGTCTGTTAATAGAATATTTCAAAAAACGAAAATGCACAGGAAGCAAAAAAGTTGGGTTTAAATACTACCAACTCACGGACGCGAAAGTTTCGAGCGAAAAACGCGACATTACTGAGAGGTTTCTTATTTTTTGCACGATTTTCTCACAAAAAAAGAAAAAAGGCAACAATGATTTTCTTTAAGCTTAGTTCTTTATTTTCTCGAAATTTAATTTAATATTCTCGAAAACAACTATAACGATTTCCTTACAAACCTGGTGTGCTAACTGCAAAGACATAAACCAATCACTTTTAATTAAAACATTTCTCTAAATAAAAAAAAAATCTGGCGTGAAACACTCACACAACTTTCTCATACTCTTTTTCTCAAAATTATAATTGACAAATTTTATAGTTTGTGTACCAAATTTAACGAAATTCGTCGAAAACTGGAAAAAGAAAACTATTCAGTAAAAGCGCACTTCCGGTTTACTAAATTTCTTGAAACACGGAATTTTGGCCTAACTATTTGATTTCTAATTAATTTTGTTTGGATAATACGAGGCATGTCCAGTAAGTAAGTGTACTGAGGCTCTCACGGCCGGAGGGATTTTATTTTCGACATGTTGGCTACACTCTCGTGTAGCCTGATTCCTCCCCTCCGCAACGACACCGGTTTGAGGTCAGAATGTTGAGAACTGTCGTCGGACGCGACAATACGTTTCGTGAAAAATGCCAATCCAATCTCTCGCCAAGTGTGAAATATTCAAGGTCGGGCAAGAGTTTTTGAGATGCTACAAACTCCATGGAGATGTATTTCTCCGCTCCATCATTACTGGAGATGAAACTTATGTTGTGACAGGAAGTGCCAACAGGCACTGAAACAAAAAGGCAGTCTCAACAGTGGCGTCACACCTCTTCACCCTACGCCAAAAAGTTCAAAACCACAATTTCAGCCAAGAAAATCATGGCATCCGTGTTTTGGGACTGTCAAGGCATAATTTTAATTGAATATATGCCTCAAGGGGAGACCATCAACTCTGCAAGATACTGGAGACCTTAAAAAAATTGCGGAGGGCGATTCAGAACAAAAGGAAAGGCATGCTGACACGGCCAACGCCACGATGGAACTGCTTGCCTCGTTTAAATGGCATGTCCTTAACCATCCCGCGCATTCCCCTGACCTAGCACCTTCAGATTACTATCTCTTTACCTCCCTGAAGCTGCACATGGGTGGATAAAGGTTTTCAATCGAAGAGGAGGTGAAAGGGGAAATGGAGAAGTGGACGAAGGGGTTGGCGGGAAACTACTTCGAGGAAGGCATCAAAAAATGAATACCCCGGTTCATCACATGCATTGAGAGGAATGGTGACTATGTCGAAAAATAGCTTACATATGTACTAATGTAACCAGGTAATTTTTTTGTTCAAATAAAAATTTTTGTAACCTACAAAAATTCAGTACATTTACTTACTGGACATGCCTCGTAGAATTGTATAATCAACTATGATACCACTTTAGAAAAAAAAACATAACCCCATCCCTCCCCTTAAAGTGCCCTTAAATGTATTTTCCCAGAGAAATGTTTTAAATAATAGTTGTAGATTTTTGCATGTTTAGTTTATATAAGATGTTTCAAGAAAATCGTCGGAGCCATTTTTTTAAAAAATTGTGAAAAGTGGGGGGAGGGGGAAATCACATTTAGTAAAGTGGTAAAAGTAAACGCACTTCCGGTGTTCTGATTTTCTTCAAACTCAGAATTTCAACAACATATTTTAATTCTAATTAATATTATTTAGCTGATTAGAATTGTGTAACAAATTGAAAACAGCACTTTACGAGGACAACCCCCACCCACACCCACCTCCTCCCCTAAAAAAAGTGTCCTTAAATGCAATCCACGAAAAATGTTTCTTGAAATAGAAAATTTTAAATCTTTGTCTGTGAAGTTGATATATGTATAATAAGTTTAAAGAAAATCGTTGGAGCCATTTTGGAGGAAAAAAATGCAAAAAACAAATTTAGTAAAGTGGTACTTCCGGTTGAGCAATTTTGACCGCTGACCTACTGCCCCCTACTGTCAGATCCCATGGTGATACCTAAACGGAATATCAATATTTTGAACTTTCTACGATTTTTCGTTTTTGAGCTATACTGTTCACACATACATATGCACACAGACCATTTGCTAAAAAAAAAAAAAAAAAAAACACTTTTTTGGACTCATGGGAATCTCAAAACGGATATTTCTGGTGAAAACTCGATATCGGAAAATATGACACGATTACACAATACTTCCTCTTACTAGGGAGTAAGGAGAAAGTAATAAATTGATTTTATATAATTGTGTGTGTATTAGTGCGCTCTAGTGGGTTTCAATATAATCACTTCTCTACCTGTCAAGATTAGTAGGTAGGTACTTTATATTTTCCCACCACCTCTTTATTAATGTTAAAAACAAATACGTATAATTTAAGGTTAAGGGAAAATTTTGTAATTTTATATATAACAGTAAGTAATGTATTGTAACCGCAGCCGGGTGGTGCCATCTAGGAGAGACTGTAAGAACCTCAAGTTCTCTTAGTGGCCGCTAGGAAGTGCTGGCGAAGTGTTCTTTCTGGAAGAATTGAGAAAATTCTAGAAGGTTCTCCACCGGTAAAAATAGTGGGAGCCACAGAAAGTTGGTAGGAGTTTTTCCAGTTACAAACGAAAGTCACTAGTTTGTGAAAAGTGTATAAAAAAGTGAACAAAGTGAACTTTTGTGGTTTAAAACTGTGAAGTAATTATTATTAAGTGTTGTATTTTTGTAATTTATTGCGGATAACAATAAATTGGTGTTTTCTTTATTGAAGTTTAGAGTATTTTATCTATACGAACCCACTTAAAACTAGTTGCAGTAAGCTAGTTTAGAGGGGAAAACGTTACAGTATGTAAGAAAAAGTTGTTTGAGGGTTTTTCACACCAGAGTTATTGCTTTACTACTTTCTCTTACTATTGTAAGAGAAATCGTGTCAAATTTTTTATCGGAAATAACTGTATTGACAGTTCATTGCTTGCGATTTTTTTTTTTTTTTTTTTTTTTTTTTTTGTGAATGGTTCTATGTGAATATATATTTAAAGTAGTCCTAGAATTTATAAATATGAAAAAAAAAAACTAAATCGATTAAAACCAAAAGTGCATTAATTCAATATAGATTTTTAAATATTTTTCGGATTTAAAATTATTTTAGAGATTTCTATAAAATTTGTGGCATTAAATTTCAAATATTATTTTAATTCGTTCAATGTTGTTGAAGCTCTCTTCTGGCCTACAGTGTAGCTACATTGAAATGACTATCTGAGCTAAGAATGGAGCAACCCCCCCCCCTACCGCGACCCCATACTATATTTATGTTTGGAGCTCTGAAAAAAAAAAAAAAAAAAAAAAAAACTGGTGGAAACACTCACACAACTTTTTTTCTTACTTCTGTTCTCAAAATTTATAACTGAAAAGTTTGTGTACCAAATTTCTTCGAAAACTGACAAAAACTTTTCATCAGTAAATGCGCACTTCCCCCCGGCTTACTAATTTTTCTTAAAACTTGGAGGAATTTTGGACATCTATTTATTTCTAAATTAATTTTGTTTGGATTATAGAATTATATAAATCAACTATGTATACCACTTTAGTGGAAGCTGTAAAAAACACCACCTTCCCCTAAAAGTACCCCCCCCCTTAAATGAATTTTCCAGAGAAATGTTGTTTAATAAAAGAGTAGGAGCCTCCTTTGCATGTTGAGTTTATATTAAGAGTTTCAAGAAAATAGTCGGAGCCATTTTTGAGAAAATTCGCCCGGGGAAACAAACAAGTGAAAAAAAAAAAAACACAAAAAAAATCATTTAGTAAAGTATTAAAAACAAACACATTTCCGGGTAACGATTTCATTTTTTTTGCAAACTCAGAATTCCATAACCATCTTTAAATTTTAATTAATATTATTTAGATGATAGAATTGTTCTAATAAATTGAAATAGTAGTTAAGATGGAAACCTCCACCCTTCACGGCACCGTCAGATCCCCACCACGGTGATACCTAAAAGGGGAATATAAAGTTTGAACTTTCTACGATTTTTCGTTTTTTGAGCTATACTGTTCACATAATACACACACGGGACACACCACAGGACCATTTGCTTAAAAAAAAAAAAAAAAAAAAAAAAAAAAAAAAAAAAAAAAAAAAAAAAAAACCACTTTTTGGGACTCAGGGGACCTCAATACGTGTATTTCCGATGAAATCTCGATATACAAAAATTTGACACGATTATAATAACTTCATCTTACTAAGGAGTAAGAGAAAGTAAAAAATGCATAAAGAGGAAAGCTGTGTGAGTGTTTCACACCAGATTTTTTTTTTTAAACTCCTGGTTAAAGATCGTAATAATCACAGTGGCGTTTAACCTCTTCTTTTTTGATTTCTTCTTCTTCTGTAGTTTAACCACTCGCATGACTTCTATTGCCCAACAATTTGTCTGACATTTTTGTAATGACCGTTGCTTGACTATTACAAAGTAATCATTTCTTTTTTCTTTTTTTTTTTTGTGCTCTATGGCAATAAAAGTAGTAGTTTTTCTCAAAAGTCTTTTTATTATTTATCTATTATCCCACTTGGTACGATTCAGCATGTTTCTTTCAAAAATGTCCTTAAGAAAGATCTGGGACTTTTTTTATCGTTTAAGTAGGACTCCAATTACTGGGCTGTATTTTGGGTGGCATAAATTGGCCAGAGCACAATACACCACTGAAAAAAAAAGGTTTCACAGTATTTCCACTAAAGTCAGTGTAGAACAGTATTTCTTTTTTTAAAGTAAAGATTCCATTTTTGTGTTTTTTTTTTTTTTTTTTTTGTAAGGTGATAATTTTGCCCAGCGCTAAATATTTTACCAATTAATAAATAATTTTTAAACCATATTTTATATAGTATATTTCTTTCTTTTTTTAAAAAATAATATTTACGTTAAAAAAAAAAACAAGTATTGAAATAATAATAACTTTTTTAAAAAGTAAAATAATTATAAATTACTTCTTTCTAAATTTTGGATTGGACAAAATTAATAACAAATTACTTCCCCAAAATATATATATATATATATATATTGTTTATTTAAAAAAAAAAAAAAAGTAAATAAAATTGAATTAATTTTTGCACAATATATTCTTAAAAAAAAAAAAAATATATTATATATACATACACAAAGTTTAAGTAAAAATAAATAATAATAAAACTATTTATATATTCCAAGATGTGTGAAAAAAAAAAAAAAATAAATAAATAAAGTATATAGGGGTGTTTCGACGTAAATAAATAAATATATTTAAAAAAAAATAAATAAATAACAAAATGAGGTGTGAATAAAATTAGTGAGGCAGTGGTGGCATCGGCAGTGCAGGGTTTCTACTCATAGAAGTCATCACCCTAATACTTATAGTTAAATATATTATGTATTTTTTTTGGGAGGCCACCATAATATATTTTATACATTATATATATATATATATACACAAGAAATAAATAAATAACTTTTATATTTTATTATACCTTCAATAAAATTAATAAATAAAAATAATTCTGGAACAAGAATATTTTTCGATTAAATTAAATTCTAAGTTCACAATAAATAGAATTTGCATTGTAACTTAGAACTTTCTCAAATCAAGAACTTAATCTTATATGTATATATATATGACTGCATAATAATAATAATAATAATAATAGGAACTGCAAAAGAACCCATAGGAGAGTGATGGGATTCTTTTGCAGTTTACCACTAAAAATAAATATATTAATATTCTTTCATATCTTTATAAATCAAGTGATTACCTTTCTTATATAATCACTTTTAATAGAAATACAAGGTGGCAAAGAAAAAAATTAATTTTACATTTCAGATTTTTTAAATAACATCTATGTTTACTTCTTTTTCTATTGATAATTTCATAAAATATACAGAAAGATGACAACTGGAGATTCCAAACAAAAACAAAAAAAAAATGGACTAATATAAGTTGACAATAAGGGAAACATCAATGATAGCAATTGGAGAACCAAAAATTTCAAACGATACATGTAAAACAAAACATGAAACAATGAGGGCAACATCTAACAACTTTCACCCAAGACAAGTCGGTAAATAAACTGCCAAATAGTTCTTCAGTATAGGGTACATGAAACAATCTACCTTCCGTGCAAGGACAACTTGGCCAATTGGAAAACACAATGTATGCCAGAGGAATGAATATCTCTGTTGCAATAATATGCCCAATTTTTTAGAAAAGAGGATAAGGGACCTTATATGAAATATAAACGTGGTATTGCACTAAGATTTGTAGTTTCTAAAGATATTGGGCCAGGATAGTTGCTTTAAGAGATTGGCTCAATATGGGAATAAAATAGTGGGTGATTTTTACCAGGCTGGGTTTTGGAAAAAAAAAAGTAAGTCTATATTTTTGAAATGAAACTGATACATGAAAAGTGTTACGAATACAATAATTCGTTGTTTTTAAGCAAGCGTACGCAGCAACAGCCTCTATGAAAGAAATGTTGAAGGAATTTGCAATTCCGGGAAACCTTGAGAAGATGTGCGTTCTTAACTGCAAGCTGCTAATGTCAGGGATACAGGGGTAATTACTCCCAGGAATTTTCAATAAGCAGAGGGTATTTGATAAGGTGATATATTCTCCACCTTGAACCTCACACTGGAAAAAGTAATAAGACAAACAGAGACAAACCCGAATGGTACAATATATAATTGCACTCTGCAGTATTTGGCATATGCAGACAATGTTTTACTGCTAGGTAGAACTATGAAAGCATTAGAGGAGTGCTATTCCTAACTAGAAAAAGTGCTAAATCCATGGGTTTGCATATAAATTATGAAAAAACCCAGTAAATACTAACATTCAGTTACGACTGATGGGATAGATCGGTGTCAAGTAGTGAAGTTGGAATGATACAGTTTTTCCCTATGCTAAGGTGTTTAAATTATCAGGAGCTATATTTACCCAGGATAGTGACATAAAAAGCTAAGTAAAAGAAAGAATGGCTGCCGGAAGTAGGTGTATGTTTGCGCTAAACTCTGGAATCTAAGAAAATCTCTCGAAAGCATAAACTAGATGTTTATAAAACACTCATCCAGCCAATAGTAATGTATGCTTCTGAAACCTGGATACTGCACGAAAGCAAGCAGCTCCGAGTGTGTGGAAAGGCAAGTGTTCCGAAAGATTATTGGACCGAACTGGGCAAATGGTCTGTGCCTAATTAAAAGCATCACAGAATTAATGGAGCTGATTTCCAGATTTGCCAGATTTGGTTAGCGAGGTGAAAGCTAAAAGATTGGAATGACTGGGACATCTAAAGAATATGAATAGATACTGAAGAGTTAAAATGCTGTACGAGAATCGACCAGAAGATAAAAGAAAGGCCACCTAGAAGGAGGTGGCTGGGGGAAGTGGAGGATGATGACCTTAGAAAGCTGGGAGAATGACAGTGGAAAAGGAAAACTCAGGATAAAAGTGTCTGGAAATGAATTACTAAGAAGGTCAAAGCTCTTCATAGGTTATAGAGCCAACAAAAAGAAATTTCAACTATACACGGAAGGGACATAATACTATGAGGGAAGTATCTACTTGCCTTTTGCACAGGACAACCTGGCAAATTCAGAACGAAAGAGTTTGATCTTTCCAAGGAGGCAACATGAAATAACGTGGGAGAATGAGGGATCTATCTTCCATGCAGGGACAACATGGCACAAATGGAAGAACGAAGAGTTTCACCTATACACATAGGAAACATGAAACAAAGAGGGATACCTCTAACTTTTGCACCGGACAATTTGGCAAATGGAAAACCAAAGAGTTGACCTTCAACATGGAAGGTAAATGATACAATCAGGAGTACATCTAACTTCTATACAGGGCACTGGGGAAACTAAAGAGTTTGACCTTTATATAGATGCACGTGAAACAATGAAAGAAACATCTTTTTTGCAAAGGTAAACTTGATAAAAGGAGACCAAATATTTTATCTATATTAGGAGGAAACATGAAACATAGAGGAAAATATCTAACCTTTGCACAGGACAACTTGATAAAAAGAGATCAAAGATTTGATCTTACAAGGAGCGAACATGTAACAATAAGGGGAATATCTAACTTTTGCACAAAATAACTTGGTATCAGGAGACCAAATATATAATCTGTACTAGGAGGAAACATGAAACATAGAGGGAATCATCTAAGTTTTGCACAGGATAACTTGGCAACTGGAGACCAAAGTTTTGATCTGTACTAGGAAAAAACAAGGGAATTATCTCATTTTTGCACAAGATAACTTGCCAAATGGAGACCAAAGATTTGATCAGTAAAAGGAAGAAACATGAAACATAGAGGAAAATATCTAACTTTCGCACAGGACAATTTGGCAAATGGAGACCAAAGGTTTGATCTGTACTAGTAGGGAACATGAAACAAAAAGGAAACTTGGCAAATGGAGAACCAAAGAGATTGACTTTAAATATGGAAAGTAAATGAATTAAAGGGGGGGAGGGAGAACTTCTGGACAGGGTAACTTGACAATGTTTGGTGTCCAGAGGTAAAGCATATAATTTTTGGAAATCGTATATAGTAATTGGCAAAATATTTAAGAATTCTAGTATTTTAATTCCATTGGTCTTCTGCCATATTTCATTGCGCATATTTCATTGTGCTGCCACTATGGATTATTTTATGGTGCCAGCTTACTTCATAGCCTTGGCTTTTAACAGTATTTAGCTGGAAATGGTTTGAGTATCCTTTATGGTTATTCCTCAGTACAGATCAAACCAATCTATTTAAAATATATCATCATCATTCATGCGAAGTAAAGATATTTTCTACATATAACAAAAAAAAGTCTTTGAAAAAGTAACACATTATTATTTATTTAAAATCCTGAATGCTTTTATACATTTTTTCCTTGCCTGTAATCAATAGTATACTTAAAAACAGACTATAAAGATATGTAAAGAAAAAAAAAAAAAAATTGCAATAAGTGTAAAACACACTTAACATACACAAGGAAATTTAAACTAAAAACGAAAAAAAATATTTATATCACAGATTATGGTATTGAAGATTATGAGTTCCAAATGCAACTTAATAAAATTTCATTAATATAAAATATGAAGAATATAATTAATTATGTTAATAAAATAGAAAAAAAAAAAAAAAAAAGTAATGTAACTTACTATAGAAAATTCAAGACTTGAAACCACCCTCTTTTTCAGTGAGTATGTATGGGAGCTTGTATTCTTGCTTCAAATCTGTAAAAATAAGAAATTGAAATTATTAAATAAAAATATATATTTCGGGAATTAGATAATAATTAGATGAAATGAGTTTTTAATGTGAAAATTAAATACATAATGTACTAAGACCATTAAATGTTTTAAATACAACTTATAACTAGTCTATTAAAAAAATTTAAAGCTTTTGCAGAGCCCCCACAAAGACTTGAAAACCCACTGTACTAGCTAGTAAGATAAATACGAGTGGCAATCAAAAAGTTTCGAGATATCAACAAAAAAGAAACAAGGCGATTTTTAGTGAGGGGGGGACATGTGGCGAAGCGTTTAGTTCAGATCTCCACTGCTTAGGTGCGCTACTAACTATAGTTTCTGAATTTTTCCCTCATGGTAATCGAACCCTGAAAAATTCTCATACCAAAAGCAAGTGCACTAGACTAACGCTTAAGGGATATGTAAATTATACATTGTTCTATTTGTCTTCATAGGTTTCTTATCTAGTAAAAGAATTAAATCAGTTGTTTTTCATTTAATCACTGAGTATGTAATTAATGCTAATTGCATTATATTAAAAATCTGGTATAAAACGTTCACATGTCTTACTCTTTCTGTTGTTAATATGATTATCTATAAAATTAAAAAATTTTCAACCACACTTCAAATTTTACTCAATTGTTCTAAAAAAAAAAAAAAAAATGTAATGGTTGGAGGAATAATGTATCTAGGTAGGTAGTAATGGGTACTGAAGAGGGCATTGTAGTGGTTGCAAGTGACAGCCAGACGAGTGCGCCAAAAACTATAAAAATATTATAGAAGTGTTAAAAAAAACATATATTGTACGATGTGTAGCACTTTAAAGGCAAGCTTAGGATTATTGTTCTCCTAGAACAACCAAAATCATTTCCCGAGAAAATGGATTTTTTGGGAAGGAGGGGGAGGTTCTGAGGCAATATTAGCGTTTTGTTTTCCAGTAAAGTACCACATCAGTAAAATATTATGGTTTAACCACCTACATATTTTTTTTTTTTAATTTAAAGCGCCTCAACATCTGGTCATTGCCGCCCGGAACCTTCTCAGTGCACTGCCGGCTTCCGGACAGTGTTCTCTCGTTACAGACAACACTGTCCATCACCGGACAGTGAGCTGTAGAATCTCCTAGGAAGAAAAAATCTAAGAGTAGCACAGCTGGACTCGAATCAGGATCCTCGCGGGGAAGTCCATTACGCTAACCACTTAGCTATACCCTTCCCTACTACATAATATTAACAATATACAAGGCAAGTCCAGTAAGTAAGTGTACTGAGGCTCTCACGGCCGAAGGGATTTTGTTTTCGACACGTTGGCTACACTGTCGTGTAGCCTGATTCCTCCCCTCCGCAACGAGACCGGGTCAGTACGTTGAGAACTGTCGATGCGACAATACGTTTCGTGAAAAATGTGAATCCAATCTTCCGCCAAGTGTGAAATGGGCAAGAGTTTTTGAGACGCTACAAACTCCATGGAGATGAATTTCTCCGCTCCATCATGACTGGAGATGAAACTTGGGTTGCACACTACACACCTGAAACCAAAAGGCAGTCTCAACAGTGGCGTCACACCTCTTCACCCTCCGCCAAAAAGTTCAAAACCACAATTTCAGCCAAGAAAATCATGGCATCCGTGTTTTGGGACTGTCCGGCATAATTTTAATTGAATATATGCCTCAAGAGGAGACCATCAACTCTGCAAGATACTGTGAGACCCTAAAAAAATTGCGGAGGGCGATTCAGAACAAAAGGAGAGGCATGCTGACAAAGGGAGTCTGCCTGCTGCACGACAATGCCAGACCCACAAACTGCTTGCCTCGTTTAAATGGGATGTCCTGAACCATCCCGCGCATTCCCCTGACCTAGCACCTTCAGATTACTATCTCTTTACCTCCCTGAAGCTGCACATGGGTGGAAAAAGGTTTTCAACCGACGAGGAGGTGAAGGGGGAGGTGGAGAAGTGGACGAAGGGGTTGACGGGAAAGTACTTCGAGGAAGGCATCAAAAAATTAATACCCCGGTTCACCACCTGCATTGAGAGGAATGGTGACTATGTCGAAAAATAGCTTACATATGTACTAATGTAAACAGGTAATTTTTTTGTTCAAATAAAAATTTTTGTAACCTACAAAAATTCAGTACACTTACTTACTGGACATACCTTGTACATTAGAAGCATTGATAGAATTTCAAATTTGAAAAAAAAAATTGGTAAACCGGAAGCCATGGCTTTACTAAATACGTTTGTTTGGTATTTTTTCGAAAACAGCTACAACAATTTTCTTTAAGAGAGCAATGATAGGATTAACTCAGTCCGGTACTAGCAAAGCGGAAGGTCCCGGGATTAGAGACCAGCAACTCTGTCCCATATTTTCACTTTCTAGCAAGCCACTATACTGCTTACTATCCGGTGATTGACAGTGTTGACTCTAATGAGAGAAAAATATCCAGAGGCCGGCAAGTGCATTGAAAAAGCTCCGGGATGCCAATTGAATCATAGAAGTTAACGTGCCTAAAACACTTTAAACATTGGGCTATTCGCTACAGAGATATAAAAACGCATCACTTTTATATGAAACAAAACTCGGAAGTTTGGCTATTTATTTATTTCAGAATTAATTTTGTTTAGATGGTAGAATTTATATAATAAATCATCTAAAATAGCACTTTAGAGAAAAAACATAAACCCAGGCCTACCTTAAAAACTCCCTTAAATATGACTATACCCTGAAGAAATGTTTCAAAATAAAAGTTGTAGCTCTTTGTATGTATGTAGTTCACATTCTTAGTTTAAAAAGAAAATCGTTGCAGCCATTTTTTCAAGAAAATCTACCAAAAAAAAAGTGAATAAAATCATTCATTAAAATGGTAATTCCGATTAAGAAATTTTTTTGACAGATAACTTATTGTCGGGTACCATGGCGGAATAAAAAAAAAAAAAAAAAATACTTTTGTGGACTCAGAGGGACCTCAAAACGTATATTTCCGATGAAAACTTGATATCTAAAATTTGACACGATTACAGTACTTCCTCTTAATAGGAGTAAGAGAAAGTAAAAAAAAAAATCTGATTATGAAATAAGATGCAAGTATCGACTATTTTGAAGAAAGCATAACCTTCCCCCACTACCAGAATCCCCTTAGCACGTTGACTGCCATGTGAACAATTTTGGATATACACTACGCAATTCCATTGAGGCCTGTTTGTATCTTATAATATATACGGGAGTTTGAAGTTATTAGGCTATGTGTATGTTAAATAAGCACGTTAGAATTGATTTTATACTTTATATGGATGGCAGTAGCAATGGAATTAACTATCTATGAGTTTTGCATGAAAAAAAAAAAAATGTACGTCAACAAAATGTGTAAATTCAATAAAATAAAATAAAAAACAACATGAGGGCCAAATAAACGTAATAAACAATGGTTTTTCCATCATAAGCTTTGTATCCTCCAAAAATCTACTTTGTTTTCCTTATAACAAGTTGACGCCCAATTTTATTTATCTACGTCATTTTTGTTGCATATTGTGCTTCTTCCTTTTTACTTTCTCTTACTCCTAGTAAAAGAGGAAGTATTGTAATCATGTCAAATTTTCGATATCGAGTTTTCACCGAAAATATCCGTTT